>JAPKLY010000045.1:1438052-1550388 GCA_026898435.1 Prunella vulgaris
ATTAGAACAAACTAGTACAAACATAATTAGAACCCTAATTAGAACAACATAGGACAAACATAATTAGAACCCTAATTAGAACAAACTAGAACAAACATAATTAGAACCCTAATTAGAACAAACTAGAACAAACATAATTATTTCATCTTCGTCTTGATGACGAACCCTGATTAGAACTCCCAGCTGTATCTCATGCTTGGTATTGCTGCCTCAAACGAGTTTGCGCCCAATCCATCTCATTTGGAATTCTGGTCGTGACATTTCGACCACGACGGTTGATCCTACGTTCAGGGTTGTGCTGCAACATGAACAATGGTTCATCCCATTCCTCTTCATCAGCCAATGGCTCAAAAATACCAGAAGTGTATGTCAACACATATGCATGTGTACTATAACAGTGATGCACAAACCCCCTCGGATCCATTCCAAAGTGTCTGCACACAGCCATTGCATGCGAGCATGGAATTCCAGTGTTGCTCCATTGACCACATGAACATTCTTGTGATGATAATTTCATTATATATGTATGCGAGCGTCTGGATCCATCATGGAATGTTGTTACACTGGCAGTCTGAAGAGAATAATTATACATGTCCACATTGTGTCGCAAATTAAGTTCCAATCGTTGCTCTTTGTCAAATCTTTTCAATACCTCTTCTGACCACCATTGATTTGTTTGTTGCAGCCTCAATGCAGCCTCTTCCCTTTCAAGAAAAGCATTTTTTGATCGAGTAAATGTTATTCGGACAATTGCTGTGATTGGAAGACGTCGTGCACCAAGCAATACACCATTGAAACATTCAGACATGTTGGTGGTGATGATCCTGAATCGACGACCTTGGTTGTAACAGAGTGTCCACTTACACTGATCAATTGTAGATAAATATTCAAAGGCCTCGTGATTCAACTCTCTAATTTGCTCCATGATTCGTTCGAATTGTAAGACCGTCGATGATTTACCCGCCATGTAGCACAAATCCTTCAACTGGACATTCTTAAAATGATTATTGAAATTTGAGGCAATATGTCTCAAGCAAAAACGATGTACACCATTTGGTTCATGAAAATCTGGGATATACTCAACGGCTTTCACTAAACCGTTATGTCGGTCAGAAATGAGACAAATGCCCTCAATGCCCCGTGTTGATAGAATTTACTGATTATGTTCGTTTATGTGGCTTTACGACGGATTAATTCTACCAAACAATAATCCAAGAATTTATGTTCTTGGGTAGAATATGAGGAAGGGGAGTAGAGAGTTTAGAGAGAGAAATATTGTAATAGGCACTGTATTGATTTTCAGAATTGTGTGAATAGTACAAGAGAGGTCTTATTTATAGGTGTGTGAGTGTGAGACGGCACCTTACGAGCCTATGTGGCTTTCGGTGTTGACGAGGGTTCCTTACCCTCCTCTTTGTCTCTCACACTGCTTCCTTTATCATGCCTCGTCCTACCACTATGCCTTAGACTGGATGGGCCTCATTAAAAACCTCGCCGTAAACCACCCTTGTGGATAAACCAGATGGATGGAAAAAGAGCACGCCATCGGGGTCCTATTGACTAACAGGTGAGCTCATGGGCGAGCTCACAGGCGAGCTTCGGTGGGTCAGGCGAGCTCTAGGGCGAGCCCTAACGCCTTGCATGGCCTACGAGTGTTGTGCGATGATGAACCCTGGCGAGACCTTCACGAGGGTATGGGCGAGCCCTGGGCGAGCTCCAGCATGGCAGAGACGACCCCTTGATTCTCTGATTTACCTCGAGTGGCTCGCCCATCAACAATTACCCCCCAGCTCGCCTTCATCATGGCTCATAGCATGTGTGGGCGAGCTGGCATATGACTCTCGGGCGAGCTCTCCCGTGGGTGGAATTCGAGACATCGCACGCGTCTCCCTCAGTGTCGTTTCCCGCGCCCATAATAATAACTTTTCAAATTCTTTGCAAAAAGGTCCCTGATCTTCCGGGAATTTCGAGCTTGCGCCCAGCGTCTATAAATAGGCGAAAATGAGGAATTTCCTCTCTTTTGCTTTCTCACCTCTCAGAGCACATTTCTGGCGATCACCCCTCTGCTTCAGACGCGTCTCCGAACGTCTCCCAAGGTAGAAATCCGGATTTCTCCCTTCTTTTCTTCCTTGTTCCTTGCTTCCGAACGCCTACATTATGTCTGAGAACTCTTCAAGCCGTACCCCCCCGCATCGTGATCTGGGCAAAGGACAAATGACCGATGACCTTCCAAACCCCCGAGTAGCACATGTGGTCCTCTCTTCGAGCTCTGGGGCGAGCTCTGAAACTTTCCCGGACAGTAGCGAGCTCTTAGGGTCAGTTCACTCTGACTCCAGCGAGCAAGCTACTAGCTCCGGTGAGGAATCGCCCCTCCGCGAGCTCTGGGATTACTCGGAGCGAGCTCACGGAGGAGCCGCGACCCCCGTTGAAGAGGAGGCCGCCGAGATTGAGGCCCGGGAGGAGGTCGCCGAGGTTGGGCCTGGCGACCTTGCTGGCGAGCTGGCCCGCGAGGTCGACGAAGAGGTCGGCGAGGATATGGGGACGGAGGTCACTTATGAATACCTCCGTTTCATCGACTTTCCTTTTCCCAAGCTCCCTGAACATCAAGTCTCTGGCAATATGTGAGAACCCACGGGGCGAGCTTCCCCCTACCCTGGCGAGCTCCGATTCGAAAAGCCGCTGGCAAGTCTGACCTTAAGGCCAACGGGGTGGAGAGCATCATGAGCGAGTTCGCCCTTCCGGATATTCGGAGGCGGTTCCGTATCCCGCTGGATATTTTTATGTATCCCGCTGAGGAGAAAGAACGAGTCGACCTCCCCCCTCCCGGGCTCACAGCCATGAATTATCACACCTTGAAGGCGGGGCTCACCCTTCCCCTCCACCCCATCATTGGGCAATTTTTGGCGAACACGGGCCTCGCCATTACCCAACTTACTCCGAATGCATGGAGCAACCTGTTGGCAGCCCTGACTGTCTTCAGCCTCGAGGGCTATGAAAATCGGCTGAGTACGGCGGAGATCAACAAGCTCTTCATCGTGATCAGACAAGTGAGGGAGGTTCCAAGCTCGCCCGGGGGGCAAATTTTTAGGCGACCTCCCCAACAAAATCCAGGATTGGAAGGAGCAGTTCTTCTTTATCGGGGGGGATTGGCGAGCTTCTGATGGTCGTGGAGGGCGTATCCCTACTCCAGAGACATATGGGGAGGCGAACTGTAGGTGGCATACCTTAGTGTGTGTGCGTCGGATTAGATTACTGATCTAATCTATCTTTTTGCAGGTTTGAAGCACCACAAGTCGAGCCGTGGGAAACCGGAGGTTTCGATTGGCTTTGAGTTTGTGCGGACGGTGTGTTGCTTGAGGGAGAAGAAGGATCGTGAGATCGAACACTTGTGCCAACACCACTGCCGCAGGCTCGCCGGCCTCATCACTTCACCCCACCACCTCGCTGCTCAAGGTTTTGCACTTCTCCATTTTGAAGTTCTGCCAGGTCGCTGTTCCGTATATTGAGGTCGCCTGACCTACTTGATCATCTTGTGCAGGTGTAGGTCCTACTGCCGAGCTCTCTCCTGTTAAAGTTCCTGAAACATATTATTTCTTAGCTCGGCAGCTCAGGATGGGCAAGCCTCGCCCAGGGAGGGAAGGTATCCCTTCGGGGGCGGTCCTGGACGCCACAAAAAAGCTCGAGCTCGCCAAGGCCGCTGATAAGGCCCGGGGCTCGGGTTCACAAAGGACCTCGGCGCCTCCCCAAACAAAGGAGAAGGTCGCCGCCACCAAAAAGGGAGCGGGCCGAGGCTCGAATTCTGAAAGGGGTACCCAACCCCCTCCGCCCCAGCAGACAAGGCGAGCTTTCCACCGGGGGGATGGCTCGCGGGTGAGTGAGGAAGAGGCTCGCCCCACCAAACGAGTTAGGGCCGAGGGCGGCTCCGGATCAACCCCAACAGGGTCAGGGCGAGCTCTTGCTGTCCAATCTTCTCAGGCGCCCCCAACTCCTCAGAGTGCGCCCTCGCCGTCTCCCTACGGGGTCCCTATTCGGGATGATACCCTGCTTGGGCTCAACCCCGATAGGTTTGGGTAAGTGGACGACCTCTTTTGAAGTTGGAAGCCTTTGTAACTTCTATGATTTTTGCTAACTGATTTGAGTATTGTGTAGGTATACTCCCGCCGAGTTCCCGCAGCGACCTGAATCTCTCCATATCGCTGAGCAGTGTAGGGCCCTGAGCTCATCGAGGGACCTTCCTGACGGGGCGGCTCGCCAGGTTTTTACTGAGGCCCCTAAATACCTCTCCGCCTCAGAGCTCGGCATGATCGAGAGGCAGAAGCCTGCCGACAAGGCAAGGCTGGCGATGCACTACGCCTGTGCGGCAATGGCAGCGGCCCAGCTCATCGGCGATGATGTCGCCGCCGCTGATAGAGCTCGCCATGATGCGAAGAAGGAGCTGACCAAGGTGGGCGACGAGCGAAAGAAGGCCCTCGAGGAGCTGGCAAGGGCAGAGACCAAGGCAAAGGCCTCACTGGAGGCTGAGCGGCTTGCTATTAGAAAAGCAGAAAAACTTCAGGCCGACCTCCGCCAATAACAGGCCGAGCTGGATGAAGCTCGCCGGACACTTCCTGCTCGGGAAGAGGAGCTCGCCCTGACCCGGGTTGAGGTAGGGCTCCTCCGTGATCAGAGCCGAGGGAACTCAGAGGAGTGCCGGAAGCTGCGGGAAGAGGTTGCTGCCAAGGCTCTGGAGATCGTCGAGCTTAAGAGCCGTTCTGACACCGCCATCACTCCTGAGGCACTTGAGCTCGCCGAGGTGGTCGCAAGTGACAAGGGCTTCGTGCTCTGCTTTGCTGAGGTTATCCGCTCCTTCCAATGGGCGCGGATTAACAATGACAGTGAGTGGGAAGCCCTCGTCAGCGAGTTTGAGGATTGCTTGGAGAAGTCCTCGATCCCCCCCGGCACGGAGCTGAATATTGGAGACCTCGCGGGCTATGGGATCAATCTTGACGCTGCTCGTCAAAAATTCAACATTATCCAGACGAAGCAGGTCTTGACTGCTGACCTTGCCCAAGAGATTGAAGGTGCCGAGGGGGATGCTGGAGGTGAGGCCTCGCCGACAATGGAGCAGATGCAAGAGGTCTGCGTGGATGCGATGATAAATATCAGCGAGCTCGGCACAAGCGGACTCTCCGGGAACATCACTTCTGATGTCGAGCTTGCCATACCCATCCGCCAGGTCGCCCCCACTCCAGAGGTCACCGACCCCGAGCCCTAGGCCTTCTTTACTATTGCTTTCTTAGTTCAGTTTTAATTTTCCAAGTTTCGATAGGTCACCGGGTTGCGGAGCTCGCCCAGAAGGAGCTCCATTTTTGTAGTCTTTACTTTTTGCTCAAGTAGACTTAGCTCGCCGGGCACGTGCAGCTCGCCCAGAAGGAGCTTTTTGTAGTTCAAAGATGGCAAGCTGGTCGGCTTTTGTGGCCAGCACAGCTACTTATACTTAGGATTTTTTCAAGCATATTTTTGGCTTGAAAATCTCTTAAGTATCTTCTTGAATATAAGCCGAGCATTTTTTGTACAACTCTTTTCCTTTATGTATTTGTGCCTTTACGTTATAATTTCGTAAATAGATCATTTTTGTTTATTTTTCTGGTACATAATTGTTCGTCTTATTCTACTTTGAGAAGCGAATCGTTCATTTTACGTCACTTACGACTACGAATTGTACCTCTATTTTGAGAGTGCGTATTCTTCATCTTACGCCACTTAGGGCCACGAATCGTTCGTCTTAGACCACTTAGGGCGGCGAACTGCACTTCGATTGATTCACGTTGGGCCATTGGGTTTCATGAACCTTGCCTTAGACGTTTCTTCATCTTTTTCGCGAATTTATCTAACTTGTGGCAGTAGGTGCTTAGCAACCCTTTAAGGAGGGTACCTTCGCGACCTTGGGCACTTTGGCCTTTGCCCTCGAGCTATTTAATTATAAAGTTTGGGACCTTGGTCCTTGCGCATTGAGGATTTTTGAGCATGTGGGCGAGCTGGGCTCGGCGAGCTATCAGGAGCAGTGGGCGACCTGGTGCAGCTCGCCTGGTTGGAGAGCTGCACAGGTCCAAACACTTGGGAATTTTTCTGAATTTTTACAGCAACGTAATTTACATCGGTTGCCATCTATATTTCTGATGCAAACCTTCGACTAGTCTATTACAGGATTCTAGTCTATTGGTAGAACTTTTTTAGATGTGCCGAGCTCCAGGTGTATGACGAAGCTTTGTCTCTGCGTCTTCTAGATCATAGGTACCGTTCGGCCAGGCTGCGGTGACCCGAAATGGTCCTTCCCAGTTTGAACCGAATACACCTGGTGGGGCTATCAATTTCTTTTTTAACACCAGGTCTCCGACCTTGAACTTTCGGTCTCGGACCTGAGAGTTGTAATATTTTTCCGCTCTGCGCTTGTAGGTGGCGTTTTTCGTTTCTGATGAAGCTCTGGTCTCTTCGATCAGATCTTTTTCTACTGCCAAGGCTTCATCATTCTTTTCTTCATCATACCCCACCACCTTCCAAGTCTTGTTCTGGACTTCTACCAGGACTACGGCTTCAGTCCCGAAGGCTAGGGCAAACGGGGTCTCTCCTGTGCTGGCCCTATAGGAAGTTCTATAAGACCATAGGACCTCCGGGAGTTCGTCTGCCCAGCTCCCCTTCTTTTCTTCGAGGTGGAGCTTCAATATGTGTTTCAGGATCTTGTTCACCGCCTCGACCTGGCCGTTTGACTGGGGGTGATATGGAGTTGAGTAGTGCTTCTTGATGTTCCATGAACTGCAGAAGTCTCTCAACTTCTGTCCGTCGAAATGCCTTCCATTATCAGTGATGACCGACTGCGGGAGTCCAAACCTGCAGATCAGGTTTTTCCAAATGAAGCCGATCATCCTTTCTTGGGTTATGGTTGTGAGAGCTTCGGCCTCAGCCCACTTAGTGTAGTAGTCTACTGCTACGACAGCAAACTTTACACCGCCTCTGCCAGGTGGAAATGGGCCGATCAAGTCGATACCCCATTTCGCGAAAGGCCATGGGCTGAAAACCGACTTAAGCTGGTTGGCTGGGGAGTGGATGTTAGGTACGAAAAGTTGGCACTTTCGGCACCTTCGAGTGAAGCTGATGGCATCTTTGCGAAGAGTGGGCCAGTAGTAGCCCTGTCTGATCGTCTTATATGCCAATGCTTGCCCCCCAGCGTGACTCCCACAAGTCCCTTCGTGAATTTCTTCTAACACTTCAGACCCCTGTTTCCTAGTTAGGCATTTGAGTAGGGGTAGAGAGAATCCACGTTTATAGAGTTGGCCATCCAGCAGCGTATATCTGGCAGCTTACTTTATTAGCCGGCTAGCTTCCCAGGTGTCCACGGGTGTTGTTCCGTCTGTTAGGTATTTTTGGATTGGAGTGCACCAATCTTCACCACCTTCACTGTCCTCCTGCCCCCCGCTCGAGGTTTGATTTATCTTGTAATCAGACGTCGAGGGGTTTTTCGTTGTGTGGTGATCACAACCTCCGTGAATTCGACTTCGCCGTTGCTAGTAACTAGCCGGGCTAGAGCATCTGCTTGTGTGTTCTCTAGCCGCAGTATCTAATTGTTGTAAACTTGTGTAAACATCGAGATCAGATGCGCGGCTATTTTCTGGTAGGTCATCATCTGCTAGTCTTTTGCCTCATATTCCCCCTGGACTTGGGATATTATTAGCTGGGAATCTCCAAAAACTTGAAGATTGGTTGCCCCCACAGCTAATGATAGCCTAAGTCCTGCTATCAACGCTTCATACTCCGCCTCATTGTTGGTTGCTCGAAAGTCGAACCGAATTGCGGAGGTGAAGACTTGTCTGTCTGGGCTGATCAGGACCACGCCGGCGCCTGCTGCCATGCTAGTTGATGATCCGTCCACGTAGAGATGCCACGGAGCTATACGCCCCCTCGTCGGATCTTGTGGGAAAGTTAGCTCGACGATGAAGTCGGCAAGTGCTTGTCCCTTGATCGTTGTTCGGGGTGCGTAGGTTATACCGTATTGGCTGATCTCCAGTGACCATTTCAGCAGGCGTCCGGCAGTGTCTGGGCGCTGTAGTATTTGACGCAGTGGGAATGTTGTCAGCACCTCTACTGGATGGTCAAAGAAGTAAGGCCTCAATTTTCTAACACTCATCACCAGTGCATAAGTCAGCTTCTCTGTTGGGGTGTACAACAACTCTGCTTCATATAAGACTTGGCTCACGTAGTACACTGGTAGGTGTGTTTTTGCCTCCTCTATGACCAGGACGGAGCTGATGGCCACCTCCGATGCAGCCAGGTAGAGGTACAGCTTTTCTCCAGGTATCGGCTTTGACAGGACCTGTGTATCCGCCAGGTATGTTTTGATATCTTCAAAGGCTCGTTGGCATTCATTTGTCCAGACGAAGTGGTTTTTGTGGTGGAGCTTGTTGGCTTTGGCCGCCTCTTTGTACCTCCGCGTGTTTGCCTTAATTGCCTCAAAAAATGGGCGATTTTGGTCGCCGGACCTGGAGATGAATCTGTTCAGGGCTGCCATGCACCCAGTCAGTCTTTGAATTTTTTGGACGGAATCGAGTATACCCATCTCGATTATGCATTGGACCTGTGTTGGGTTGACCTCAATTCCCCGCTGGCTAACTAGGTGCCCCAGGAACTTCCCAGAGTGTACGCCGAAGCTGGTCTTTTTGGGGTTCAACTTCATGTTGTAGTGGCGCAGTATGTTGAAGGTCTGTTTCAGGTGGTCCTCCTTTCTCAAACTCTTGACAACTATGTCGTCCACGTACACCTCCATGGATTCGCCAATGTGTTGGTCAAACATTTTGTTCACCAATCTTTGGTAGGTAGCTCCGGCGTTGATGAGTCCGAATGGCATCCTTTCCCAGCAATACATGTTCTTGTTAGTGTAGAACGCCGTGTGTTCCTGGTCATCTGGGTGTAGAGCTATCTGGTGATAGCCCGCAAAAGCATCCATGAATGTCATCATCTCATGGCCTGCAGTGCTGTCCACCAGCTGGTCAATGTGAGGTAGTGGGAAGTTGTCCTTCGGGCATGCTTTGTTAAGGTCTGTGAAGTCAATGCAGAGTCTCCACATCCCATTGTGTTTCTTCACCAGGACGGGGTTCGCAACCCACTGCGGACACAAAGCTTCCTTGATGAGCCTGTTGTCTAACAACTTCTCTACCTCAACAGTCAGAGCCGCGTACTTGTCTGGTCCATACTTTCTTCGCTTTTGGCGTACAGGTCTCTTTGTCGAATCTATGTTAAGTCTGTGGCAAGCATATTCCAACGGGATTCCCGTCATGTCTTCGTGAGACCAGACAAACACGTCCAGGTTGGTCATCAAGAAGAGCTCCATCCTCGACCGGTACGGTTCAGGTAACTCAGAACCGATGAAAAGTTCTAAGTCCCTTTCCGGGTCCACCGGGAGTGCTGTCAATTCTTCCATGGGGGTTGCTTTTCTCTTTTGACTTTTCCACCTCGGGTCGCTGATGAACTCGTCCCACTCCCCTTGTGACATCTGCGCAGGCTCGTAGCCTATGCGCGGTTCGAGGTCATCAGGTTGGCTCTCAGCTTGGGCGAGCTCGTCAGCTATGAACACCTCCGGTGGTCTGTCAGCTTGGGATGGTGTGGTGAGTTGGGGAGTCGGGTCAACGTCCATTGGTGTTGGTTCTTAACCTCCCGCAGGTCCCCCACCTTGGGCCTCATCAGCTACCTCCATGGGAGTAGGCTGCTGTCCCTGCGCAGGTACCGACCCCTGCGCAGGTCTCAACACTTGGGTTTCTTCCAAGTCCTCCATTGGTGTCGGTTGTGTGTCTTGCACAGGTCCAGTGCCTTGGTTGATTTCTGACAAATCGCCTACCTCCATCATCTTAGTTTCGACCGAGATGACGTCTAGGATGTTTGGCTCGTCTGCAGGAATATGTACGTCCTCTTCGAGGATATGGACTTGTGTCACCGCTTTATTGACCCGGCCGTCTTTGACCTGGAGTAAACACTCTCGGGCCTTTTTCTGGTCACCTTTTATAGTTCTGACACCTTTTGGAGTTGGGAATTTTAAACAGTAGTAGGAGGTCGAACACGCCGCTTTGAATTCATTAATAAAAGGGCGGCCAAGGAACCCGTTGTAGGAGGACTGCTGGTCGACAACTAGGAAATCTATGAGCCTAGTCAGTCTCCTTTCGGGGTCCTCAGCCGATACAAGCTGAACGCTCAACCTAACACTACCTAGGGGGACGGTTACAGCTTCTCCGAACCCCACTATCCTAGCATTACTAGGCTCCAGATACGACTCAAAATCACCTAAGGCATCCAAGGTGGATTTGAAGAGAATGTTGGTGAATGCGCCGGTGTCCACAAGTAGCCTGTGAACTCGGACGTTCATGATGTTGGCGGTTATCACCAATGAGTCGTTGTGGGGCATCAGTACCCCTTCCAGGTCTGCCGCGGAGAACGTCAGCCCGTCAGTAAGCTGTGAGACGGTCCTGGGGCCGGAGCTGCCCTTCTGGACTTGGTTTATGGCCCGGATTTTGGCCTTTCTTTTTCTCTTGGATATGGAGGATCCCCCGTCCTGGAGACCTCCGACAGCTCCAATCTCTTCCTCAAGAACTAAGAGTTCCCGAGTAGGCTCCATGTTTTGCTGAGGTTGGGGAGGCGCCCTCCGTCTGTTATGGGGACCGGGTTGGTCTGCTTCCTCCTCCTCGTCATCGGAGGTAGCCCTCCTCTCGAACCTCGGTCTCTTAGCTGGGGCCTTCTTCACGAACTCGGCCAATTTCCCCTCCTCGTAAAATTTTCAGAGTTGCTTGAGGAGGTCTCGGCACTCGCTGGTGAAGTGGCCGATGGCCTGATGGTAGGCACAGAATTTATTGGGGTTGAGCTTCGTGCGGTCCTGGCGGATTCGCCTCGGCTCTTCCAGCATGGCCTTGCCCTTGACAGCAGTGAAGACGTGGTCGACGGAGACAGTGAAGACCTGGTTGAGCATTTCTTTGAGCTCGTTTCCCTCGCCAAAGGCCTTTAAGTTCCGGGGAGCTTTGTAGGTGCCCCCAGACTTCTTCCCGTAGGGCTTCCTTTCCTCGTGGGCACCAACTTCTTTCAGTAGTGCCTCCTGTATAGCCACAAACACCCCCGCCTTGTGGCGGAATTCGCTGTAAGTGTTGGGACATGCGAGGTGCATTTTTTTCCAGAGGTCGGTACCCCTCCTGAGTCCGGCCATCGCTGCGACGACCTTGGTGTCTTCACTCACCGGCTCGCCTTCCAGTAAGATTTTATCGAACCTTTCCAGGTACTGCTGGTCGGTCTCGCTCTCGCCTTGGTGGATGTTGGCGAGTCGGTGTTTCTGGGTAAGGTAAGATCCGAACCCAGAGAAGTGGGCCAGGAACTCCCGTGAGAGTTGGCCAAATGAGCAGATTGACCCCGGGGCGAGTGAAGAGAACCATCGGTGAGCTCTATCCCCTAGGGTCAACGGGAAGTTTCGGCACTGGGTGGAGTCGGTGGCGCCGACCGAAATCATGAAGTCCACGTACTTGGCCAGGTGGACTTTCGGGTCTGATTCGCCTTCGTATGCGGACATCACCAGAAATTGAATTTTCTTCTGGACCGGTGCGCGGAGGATGGCAGGTACCAATGGAGAGGTGGGGAGAGCCGTGGCGTCAGGTCCGCCAGACTTGGCTGCTACTTGTGCTTGTAGCATTTCAACGACCTTTTTCAGTGAGGCCAGCTCGTCATCTCGAGTCACCTCCGGCGGAGGGTGCTCAAAGGTCGTGCGTCTCACGGACGCACATCCCCGAGGTGCCTCACTCTGGGGTGACCTCTCAGTGGCGGGATGGAATTGACGTCTGTCGTGGGGGCCTAGTCGGTCAGTGGCGGGTCTCCTCAACCTTTCGTGGGCTGATCTGCGTGGCTGCTGATCGAAGTCCCCATGGGACACAGCTGGGGCCGCCGTACGCTCATTCTCTTCGTATCTTGGGCTCAGGCGGCCTTGGAGGACTTCCCTCCTTTGTGATTGGTGGGTGCCAGATACCCCGGTGAATGCCGACTCCCTTCCCGTGTAGGGAGCAGGACCCTCCTCCACCATTTTGGCCTTACCAGTCCTCTCCCTACGCTTGCGGGCTTGTGCCGAACTCGCCTCCTGTTCGGTGGGGAGTACGTTGTAGTCCCCTCTGGTTTGGGTGCCCTGAGTGGGCCTGGTCTGCTCTCGGGCTTCGGCATCTGGAACTCGTCGGGGTACCAGGGCGAGTTCGTCCTGCTGTCGTTGTTGCAACCTCTGTAGGGTTGCGATGGTGCGTTGGAGCTCGTCAGGATTGCTGACCAGGTCCCTTAGAGCGGGGGCCAAGTCTTCTTGGGTCACCGCAACTCGCGGAGGTCGCGGAGCTGCGGTGCTCTTCTGGGGAGGTGGTTGTGATGTCTCCACCGCCTGGCGTGAGGTCTCCACCTCGGCCTGGTTTTGATCACCCCCTTTAGACCTGTCCCTTAGCGGCTCGAGTGTTGGCCATTTTTGTGTTTCGGAGGGGGTAGCTCGCTGAAGGTCGCCGAGGTGGAGGGAGGTCGCCGGAGTGGTGGAGGTCGCCGGTGTGGTGGTCGTCCAGCTTAGGTGGAGCCGTGCAAGTTTTCATCTAGCCTCGCGTGTTGACGAATTATCCGAGATTCGGTTTATTCGTGTGCACGCGTGCGTTTGAAAACTTGTTCCGGGTCGATTTCGTGAAATCTGAAAATTCGGGCTTTTGTCCGGAAATCTGGGTTCTTCGTTCAAGGGATGAAGGTGTATGTGTATCTTCAAGTGTTCTTGAGTTTTATCAAGAACACCTTCAAATCTTCAAATCTTCAAGCAAACTCTAATGTTTCGTTCTTGAGATTTTTAATTTTTCAGGTTCGACCCATGCACACGCCCTCCTTCTAGCGCCAAATTGTTGATAGAATTTACTGATTGTGTTCGTTTATGTGGCTTTACGACGGATTAATTCTACCAAACAATAATCCAAGAATTTGTGTTCTTGGGTAGAATATGAGGAGGGGGAGTAGAGAGTTTAGAGAGAGAAATATTGTAATAGGCACTGTATTGATTTTCAGAATTGTGTGAATAGTACAAGAGAGGTCTTATTTATAGGTGTGTGAGTGTGAGAAGGCACCTTACGAGCCTATGTGGCTTCCGGTGTTGACGAGGGTTCCTTACCCTCGTCTTGGTCTCTCACACTGCTTCCTTTATCATGCCTCGTCCTACCACTATGTCTTAGACTGGATGGGCCTCATTAAAAACCTCACTGTAAACCACCTTTGTGGATAAACCGGACAGAGGGAAAAAGAGTGCGCCATCGGGGTCCTATTGACTAACAGGTGAGCTCATGGGCGAGCTCACAGGAGAGCTTCGGTGGGTCAGGCGAGCTCTAGGGCGAGCCCTAACGCCTTGCGTGGCCTACGAGTGTTGTGCGATGATGAACCCTGGCGAGACCTTCACGAGGGTATGGGCGAGCCCTGGGCGAGCTCCAGCATGGCAGAGGCGACCCCTTGATTCTCTGATTTACCTCGAGTGGCTCGCCCATCAACACCCCGAACAACATGTGTTGCCAACATACGCAGAAACCAGCGCCATGAGCTGAAACTTTCTTCATCGACAATAGCATAAGTTAAAGGAAGGACATTCTGATTGGCATCAACAGTGACTGCAATCAACAACTTATGCTTATATTTAGTGTAGAGGTGTGTGCCATCCACAGATATAATTCTACGACAATGTTGAAATGCATCAATGCATGGTTTAAATGCCCAGAACACATAGTTCAATGTATACACACCTCTATATGGTTCACGTTCCATATAACACCACTCGACAACTGTTCCAGGGTTGTATTTCTGCAATGCTGTCATGAACTTGGGCAAATACTGACATGAGCTCTCCCAGGTTCCATACACATTTTCCACCGCACATTTGATCACGTTCCATGCCAAATGGTAGGAAATTTCATAATTATATCGATCCTTCACCATTATCATTGCACATTCAGCTTTATATGCTGGATTCACCTTCACCATACTCTCTAGCATGCCTGCAATCAAATTCTTACCCAAATTGTTATGGCGAAGGTTAGTGCCCCTTATAAGACAAGTGTGTTGAGGTCCCAATCGAGTGATTTTCCAACTTGCAGACTTTTTAGAACAATTCGCTCGTAAGTACCAATTGCACTGTTGAGAAGAAGGGTCATCTCCAGTTCCTCTCGTATTGTGTTTGCATACAACCTTCCAAATGGTTGGAGTACTCTCTTTGACTACAAACTCACGCATGGAATGTCGAATTGAATAATTCTTCACTGCAGTTTGCAATTGTTTTTTATCCTTGAATATCATTCCCGCTTTCAAAACTCCAACATCGTCATCATATGTGAAATCACCATCTGGAATGCCAATTGAATCAATAAGCACATCCTCGTATGATGAGTCAAAAAAAAAAAGCTCTCGACAAAGTAGGATGGGCTGCAAATTGTTGAGGCATATTTGCAGTAGAGTGGATTGGATGTGGTGCAAATTGTTGTGGCATATCCTCATCGGAACACTCTTCATTTGCACATTCATCATCATTTTGATGTTCTTCAGGCTCAGAATCACACAAATCATTAGGGCCAAGACTATCACTGGGATAATTGGTAAAATTTGGAATTTCAGTGTCACCAGCAATGTAAGATGCATACTGATTGTATGCATTTTCCATTGGATCAGGAGATGATCGTGATGATAAGATCATTTCTGCCTCAACAAATAGTTCAATTGATCCAAACCCAGCATTCGGATCAAAAAAGAACTGTAGGTCACGATTACACGTAATAGGGAAAATCTCGGACATGTTGTTACAGACATATTTTGCAGACACCTTTAACGAATACTGATTCAAGTCCAAGCCAGTTATCTCAGATAATATACGTAGTAGATCGGGATATTTAGTCCGACGATCAACTCGTTGTAATCCAACAACTACTTCATCACACCTTACAACTATTCCAATATCATTCGAATTCGACATACCTACAAAATATTTTTAAATTATTTTTTCACAAAACTTTTTTAATTTGAACATGAACATACAATATTGTAGTTTAGCAAACTGTAATTCATTTTAATATATTAGTTTAAATTAGTAAACTTGAACATAAACATGCATTACTATAGTTTAGCAAACTATAATTTCATATAACTTGAACATAAATATACATTACTGCAGAATATGAACATATATTACTGTAGTTTCCCTAAATCCTAAATTTTATTTTTTATAAAACTTTAATCTGGACACATAAATAAATTTACTGAATATATACTTACAATAATAAGAAAAACAAGATGTACCTTAAGATGTGTAATCTTTCAAAATACGATCCTCGTATGTCTTGAAACTATCGTAAATATCAATCCATCCTAACAACATTATAACAAAATAAATTATTGAAGTATATAAATATATAATCACATATTTTAAATTTATAAATACTGAAAAATATAAAACTCAAAATTTACTTGAACCTGACCTCAACACTCTTCATTTACGTATTCATCTCCATTTTAACATGAACCTGACCTCAACACTCATATATATATATATAAATCAAATGTGTGTAGATGGTTCACGGGTATAGGCATGCGCATGGGAATATATTCCCTTTGCAGATAATTATGGACGCATTGATATGTACGCATGCATGATTCGAATATATTCTCTTGAAGGTGGTGGTACGCATGCATGATTCTAATATATTCAGGTGGTGGGCCTCAGAGGGCGCCAAGGCAAAGGGCGCTCCTCCCTGCCAGATTTTGTCGGGTGCAGGCCAGTGGGGGCCGCTTTCACACTGAGGGCGCCAGTGGAGATGGCGCCCTTCAGTGGGCCCCTCCACAGCTGCGAGATATTGTCGGATTGAGGGGGTGGGTGGCTGGTTTTATACTGAGGGCGCCAGTGGAGATGACGCCCTTCAGTGGGCCCGGTCAGCAAGCCTAAGGGCGCCCTTTGAGATGGCGCTCCTTCTTTAAGGGCGCCATTTTAAACGGCGCTCTTGCTTATAATTACAACACCCCAAAAAATCACCATACATTGGTAAACGATTTTTTTTTTTACAATATTTGGAAAAAAAAGCCCTTTTGCCTTGTTGACAGGTCATCCCTGGGGCCAACTGACTATTTCCACACATTGAGTCCTTCACACCACTCAAACCCAGCAGGAGTCCACCACACCATCGCCAATTTGCAACCACTGGAAGACATTCACAACTACCTACAGTTCAACCACTCACACTGCTCACAGCCAGTTGCCGTCTCCAATTGCTGCTGAAAACCAGAAACTACAAGCCGTTCGCTCACGCTCATGAAGTCGTAGAAAGCGCGCCTCTGCTGTCGAACATCCGTAGCCTCCTCGATTCGTCACCGGAAACAATCGGAAACCACCACTTGCCGTTGATGTATACATATTGTGTATCGTATGAACTGCACCGAATATCTACTGTGTGCAACACTGACTAGGCACATTAGTTTAGCTACATAAGGGTCAGTTAATTAGTTGTAACTGATTGTTGTTGGGATTAGAAGCTGATATATCATTAGCAGATGGGGAAATATGGGTTGGAAAATCTGGTGGAGAAGAGATAAGGGATGAGGTGGCAGAATTATGTTGTGTAGCTGTGAGAAAAGAAGGAATAGGGGTTAATAAGGATGGTGATTTAGGAATAGGTCTGTAAGAGGAAAAGAGATCATCATATGGAAATTCAAATTCATTGAATTCAACAGTGGGTGATATGTAAACTCTCCCAGATGAATGTAAACACCTATATCCTTTGATCACGTGACTAGGCACATTAAACCGAATATCTTGCAGCTCCGCCGGAATTCGTACCTGAAATCTGTCCGATGCCGAACCTGCAACCATTAAACCGCCGCGCCGCCTACCTCTTCAACCGGAAACTGCCAGTCGCACAGCCGCTGTCCCGTCGCAAATCCATCATCTACCCAGAACATCGCCGGAATCGCGACGCCACTCTGTTTACGATCCCAGCGACAACCACCTTCTCACCGTCGCGCCTCCGTCGCACTCAAGCCTCGCACGCCCAATTGCTGAATCCGTTACCTTCTCTGTAGATTGGATGAAGGTAAGTTTGGGCCGGTTCATATTTTAATTGTCAAGGCCCATTTTGTTACATTGGCCCATTTGCTCACATAATATAAAAGGAGGCAGAGGATCATTCTTAAGAGGATTTCATCACGCTTTAGTTTAGCACACAGTAGTTCGCCATTAGGGCAGTAGGTTAGACAGGCATTAGACGAGGGATTATTTTCGGCAGTAGATTTATTTTCGAATCATGCAGTAGTTTAGATTAATTTTGTGGTTTTTCAAGCACTCGAGGTTTTAGAGATTAGAACAATTTTCTTTGGTTTGCTTATTTCTTCATATATATTTCAGAATTTTTTATTATTTCAGTTTGATTTTAATTTCAAGTTCTAATTAGGGTTTATGCTTATTTGCTATTTCAATAATTCAATGTTAGATTTATTTATGTTCTCTTCGTTAATCTCTTTTGTCTTATTTATTCATAATATGCATTTTGTCTCAAATTAGTTCTAGTAACTCTAGTCTCATTTTTAGTTAATTTATGTTAACTTGAATTATGTCTGTTATCTCAGTTACTCCTGTTTATCCATTAGTTATGAATTAAATCTTTTTTGCTTTGGGTGGAATTCACCCAAAGTATGCATGTTTTAGTTTAGATTCTTAGTTTAGAATTCTTGCTTTATTTTATTTTTACTTCTGTTATTACCTGAAATATTTTCTTATGTGGCTTGGATCAGGATAACAAATAATATAAAAATATTTGAATAATTGTGCGAAAATATGTAAAGAATACCGAGATTTGTCCAGGTCTTATATTGCAAGAGTTGAGACTTAAGTAAAGTCTATTAATTGTGTAAAGGTTCGAATCCTTACAATGATGGCCTTTAAGCCATATTTATAGAGTATCCTTATCAATTACTCTGTGCTAGTCAACAAAACCGTTACAAAAGTTATTATAGAAAATCTTCCATAATAAATGTCAGCTTTCATGTGTGGCATCTGATCGGCGCTAATTATGCTGCACATTTGGCGTAATAGCTGTAATTACTCTCAGTGCGTTGACTTTGACTATGCTTGTGCCCATTGATATGTACTTTGCTCGTGCTCGTCGATATGTACCTTGATCGACACGTCGATATGTACCTTGCTCGTGCTCGTCGACATGTACCTTGCCCATGCTCGCAGGCATGTACCTTGCTTGTGCTCGTCGACATGTACCTAGCTCGAGCTCGTCGACATGTATCTTGCTCGTGCACGTCGACATGTACCTTGCTCGTGCTCGCAGACATGTACCTTGTTTGTGCTCTTCTACATGTACCTCGATCGAGCTCGTGCCCCAAGCTTTGCAATATTGAGTTTGAGCCTTGTATAATAATTTATGTGCCTGAACCCATATTATTAAATATTTGCTGCCACAACAATTGCCCCTACTTTTGATGTGCTTAATTTTTACAAAGTGTAGCACATTAAAAGTAAGTCGAGAGCTGAATCGGTAGGGATGAGTTCAAGGTCTTACCCGAGAAAATTTTGAAGTAGTTGATGTCGCTTCGCAGGTCTCTGAACTTTAAATCATCTCAATGAAGATATTAAAATTTTAATTTTCCCTAGATATAGACGATTTCACTGCTACTACGTAGACTATGAAATCTTGTCTCAGAAAAGATTAAAAAATTCAATATCTCATTGCTGCCTGCTATCTTTATTTCAAACTCATATTCTTACTTTCACTGCTATTACGTAGACAATGAGGTTGGAATTTTCAAGCCAATAGGGTTGTTTAAAATAATCCACCCAAGTGCACGATCCTAACTACGATTTTTTTAAATTTGGGGTGGCCCAAATTTCAAATGTCTGAATATTTTTTAATTTCTTCCACAAATAGGAAATATTTCAAAATGATTTATTCCATCTCATAATTCTTATCGTTGGCGCTGATCTTCTTGCCATACATATATAAATATGCATGTAAGTTTCCTTCTCAATCTAAAATCACATAAAATATGATTCCTTGAATGAAGGGAATTTGGCTGCGAATTTGATTTTTTTTTTATTATAAAAGTTGGCTAGGAATCCTCAAATCTAGGAACTTCAGTATGCTTCCTTAAGAAACTGCACCACACATCCATTATTCCTTGAAAAAAGGAATAAATCTCTAACTCCCATAATCATAACAAGGCCGTGGATTTTTTCTGCCTTTTCTCGATTTCAATTTTTTTAAGCAGCAAGAGTACTTAAGGAATGCAATCCTACATAATTCTTTCGCCAATAATCCGAAATCTGCCAACCCAACATCGCGATATTTTTTTTTTCGTAACCGTATCTGTTGACCATCCAGTAGCAAATACATCCCATGAAATGTGAAGTGGGATTTAACCCATGATGGAAACAATCTTTCCCGAGGATCTTCGACGAACATAGGAAAGAGAAATCCTATTACCAAATATATACATGCACATGCTGTCCTTTTCCTATATCAGCTATATATATATATATACTCGAATATATATACACGTCTGCTGATAAATTTGCCAGCAATCGCTCAACTCTCCTCTCAGTATAGAAAATAGATCTTTCCAAAAATAAGAAAAGATTTTGTTGCCCAGAATCGCGTATCACTGCCCCATGTATATATATTATACGTTGGTTGCATTTAGTCCATTTTCGCGAACGAAACACTGAGATATTCTCCAGCGCACGAACGACGAACACATCGGGTTTTTACGGCTGCAGGTGGACTACGGTACCCCTGCGCCGTCCTTTGCGACTTCACTTAGCATCGCACCAACGCAAAATAAAGACGGTCCATGTTAGTTTTCCTAATTCGTGTCCCAGTTTTAACGAACGTGATCCAAAGATTCAACTTCTCAGTCGTTGTCCACACGTTTCTCTGTTTGTGACGGCTATCGTCCACTTTCCGCCGTCTCCGTCCAACACCCCGGGCTTACGATGGAAACGGTGACGCTCTCCCTCAATAACTAGTGGTGTGCGATTGTTCGCCGTCCTCCGCCACATTTTTTTTTATCGGTAAATGTTAGTGGTTAGTAGTTAGTACACCAAGTCTCCATACACTCATATCTCCAAGTCCACCTTATATCTCCTTCCTCTGTTATATCTCCTTCCTCTGTCACATTAACAGGTAAAAATATTTTCTTCCTCTGATAATCATACTGGAGATAATATGTGTATATATATACGTATGATATCTTTTTCCAATATATATAAGTTCTCTGTAAGAAAATGTGTGAACATCCAAGCATGTGTATCGGCTTGTGTCTTGGATTATAGAATCATGTCTCGGAGATTCTCTAAACGAGTTGATAACGCGGCCGGACCTTCTCACAATGTGGGTGACTCTCTCCTTGTCGTTTTCGCTACATGGATGACGAGTTTGATACTATAGTGCCGACGTCAACGGGGAATGCTTCAATTAGCTCATCCACTTTAATGAAGATTGTGGATGACTATAATTCTGATTCGACAGAAAGTGCGTCTAGAGATAAATCTTCGACTATCGACCGCGACATCGAGCGAGCATGGTTGTTGTGGAAATAGTTTGTTGATGAGATAGCTGGCCCTCCGTTGAGTTTCTCGTTCCTCGAGTATCTGGATAATCTCATATATGACGATGCCTCGCACTCAATTGTTCATCCAACAAAAAGTGACTCGTTGACATTCTAATACTTTTCAAAGTATTGTGACTCCACACGAGCTCAATTCTTGGCGAGAGAAATGGGATACGCCAAGTGACGTTCACTATTATGCTCCTTACCCGAGTGAGAGAGCGGATCAACCACCTGCGGGAATGGTTGCAGTCACCTTTGATATGATGGAGGCGGGCCTTCACTTTCCTCTTCATCAGGCCATCACACATGTACTAAGATATTGGAGAATTGCTCCCATACAACTGATGACCAAGTCTTGGTATTACCTCCTAAGCACTCTGATCATATTTGGGAAGCTTCGATTATATCGACTTTCGAATGCGATAGAGCTCACTTATCTATATATATTGATCTCGAAAAAGCGACGATATGGTGACATCTACTTGAAGCCTCGTCATAAAAAACGAGTTATAGAGGTTGTGCTTCACCATCCTAGACCGGATAGTCGAAAGTGGTTTTGGGTTTCCGGGAGTTGGAAGACTGTGCAGTTTTCTGACGGAGTCGAGCTTGATATCCATGTGGTTCCAAAACTAAAATCATCAGGTATTATTTTTTATCAGTCTTTTTCAATGAGTACTGATCTAATTACTCCTTCTTATTGCAGGTTATTCTTCTCCTAGTGAGGCCGATCTCCCTTTCGACTTTAGGGTGGTATTGAAAAAAATATACTTGCTCCCTAAAGAAGAGAGACTTGTGAGTAACCTCAATGTCCATTCTGCTCGACTAGACTCGAGGTTGTTCTGCTATCCGAATCACCTCCGATGTGATCCTCGTAAGTATCTTGATATTTTTCATCACAACTACTTATGTGATGAGTCGGTTCTCCTAAATTAAAATTGACTTTCTTCCTTTGGCGCTTTTTGTTCCTATCATTATAGGCGATTTTCCCGTCTTCGACTCTTGCCCTCAAGAACTAATGGAAAATATTCCAGATTTCTGCGCACAAATGGGTATTGCTAAACCCAAAAGCAAAGGGAAAAGAAGTGTCAGGGGTCCGCCTAAGAAAAAACCTTATCACATTGCTCCTGGTATAGTGTCAAAGGTTACGAGGACCATGACACCTGAAGACGTGCCACTTGATGACTCTCTCACTCTTCCTCTGTTCTGGTGTGATACACCTTAGAAGTGGCAAAGAAAAACTTCTCTTGTAAAGCTGATCTCCTAAAAGAACATATCTAGCAGCCCGTATTTCCAATAATCGAGCTTTTGTTCGATCTTCTGGAAGTGCTCTAGTTTGAAGGTAAGTGATGATGGATGCCATCCAATTATCCTCAAGCTCCTCCACAGTCGCCACCATATGTCTGTTAATTGACGGATTTGCTAACCTTGTTAGTTGGATATTTGAGAAGTCTGCTGATCCTTCTGAAGTTGCAAGCTTAGAGAGAGCATCAACCTGAGAGTTTTGCTCGCGAGGTATTTGTTCGATAAAAACTCAATCACTAAGTCTAGATACTTCACCATTTGTTCACCTCTGGCTTCACATTCGCCTTTCATTTGGTTTACAACCAGAAGGGAGTCCATAAAAATACGCAATCTTGTGAGTCCTACAACCATTGCGAGCTCAAGACCACCAACCAATGCTTCGTATTCCGCCTCGTTATTGGTTGTTTGGAAGTTGAAACTCGCTGCATTGGTAAATGATTGACCATCCGGACCAATAAACACTATTCCAGCCCCCGAACTTGTACTCGTGGAGGAGCCATCCACATACAGCTTCTACGGGGGTGATTCAATTTCGTGGGGCTAATTGGAAACGTCAGTTCCACAACAAAATTTGTCAATGCTTGACCCTTGATCGCCGTACGTGGTGCATATATGACCCCGTATTGGGCTACCTCCAACGACCATTTGAGCAATCTCCCATTGGTATCTGGCCTGTGCAGCACTTGTCTGAGTGGAAGAGTAGTGAGAACTTCTATTTGATGGTAAAAAAAGTATGGTCTCAACTTCCTCACACTCATTACTAGTGCATAAGCCAATTTTTCCAGCGGAGTATAGCGTAGCTCAGCGTCATGAAGTACTTGACTCACGAAATAAATGGGTAGGTGCTGCTGTCCCTCAGCCCGAACTAAAACTGAACTGAGAGCAGACTCTGATGCTGCAAGATATAGATACAATTTTTCACCTGGAACAGGTTTGGAGAGAATTTGTGGGCTGGCGAGGTACTCTTTCAACCTTATGAACGCCAACTGACTCTCCTTGTTCCATGAAAATTTGTTCTTCTTGATTGTGTTGAAGAATGGTCTGCTCTTGTCCCCCAAACTTAAGATGAACCTGTTAAGGGATGCCAAGCACCCCTTCAACTTTTGAACTTGCTTGATGTTTGTGGGTTCTCCGAGGTCGAGTATAGCCTTTATCTTCTCAGGATTTGCTTCAATTCCTCTTTGGCTAACAATATGTCCGAGGAATTTTCCAAACTCTACCCCAAAATGGCATTTTTTCGGATCGAGCTTCATTTATAACTTCTCAAGATCGAAAATACTTCCGTGAGGTCACGGAGATGATCCTCCCTCTTCTGGCTCTTGACGACTATGTCGTCAGTGTAAACTTCCACTGTTTTGCCGATTTGATCAGCAAACATTTTGTTTACTAATCTTTGATATGTCGCACCTGCATTCTTAAGGACAAAAGGCATCCTCTTCCAACTATACATATCTTTTTCAGTGAGGAAAGAGGTATGTTTCACGTCCTCCTCGGCCATTGGGATTTGATGATAGCCGGCAAAGGCGTCCATAAAAGACATCATTTCATGCCCGACAGTATTGTCCACGAGGTGGTCAATGTGGGGCATGGGGAAATGATCCTTTGGACTTGCATCATTTAAATCAGTGAAATCAATGCATAATCTCCACGACCCATTAGACTTCTTTACTAGAACGGCATTAGCTACCCATTGAGGTTCATCTCTAGCTTGCTCAATCAATTTATTGTCAAGCAATTTCTTCACTTCCTCAGCTAAAACATCATATTTCTCGGGGCCAAACTTTCGACGCTTTTGTGAGATTGACTTTCTTGATGGATCAATCTTGAGATGATGACATGCATGTTTGGGATCAATCCCAACCATATCTTGATGAGACCACGCAAAAACATCAATATTACTCTTGAGGAACTCAATTACTTCCTCTTTCATATCCACTGGGATTCGAGATCCAATCAATACCTCGAGATCCGGTCGTGTTGGATCAACAGGAATATGTTCAAGTTCCTCTTCTGGAGTTGCTCTTTTTAGCTTCCTTGGATCCTTTATTTCATGTCGTGGATCAAGGTCAAGAGTTGCTGGCTCAAATCCAATTCTTGGTTCCAAATCATCATTTGAGCAATCTTTGTTTGAGCAAGAGTCTTCGTGGACTATGTGTTGGATTAAATCTTGATCGATGTCCATGGGGACTTGATTATCAAGTTCATCAAACTCTATGTCCATTTCGGCGGTTACAGCTTGATTTTACTCGTCAATATTTCTAACACTTAAATCTTAAAAAGAAAAGGCGTAATCTAAAGACTCATAGGGGTAGTTCACACACTTTTTTGCCATTATTTGATCACCTTTAATGGTGCCAACCACACCTTCAATGGTGGGAAACATAATACAATAAAAGTAGGATGACTCTACGGCCTCGAATGACTCAAGAAAAGGAAGACCTAAGAAGCCATTATAGACATTTGGCAAATTAACTATTACAAATTCTATAGGCCTAGTAATCCTTACTTTGTCATTTTTACAACAAATGAGCTCAACAGCAAGCTTGATTCTTCCATAGACTGTGACTGCAGTATCTCCGAACCCTTTGAGCACGGTGTTGTACGGCTTGATGTAGCTCGTGAGATTGCCCATTTGATCGAGTGCTAACTTGAAGATGGTGTTGCAGAAACATCCATTATCAACAAGGATGCGACTCACATTCATTCCAAGAATTTTTGCAGAAATGACCAGAGCGTCATTTTTTGGGCATAGCAGTCCTTCCCTATCTTCGTTGGAAAACGAGATCACACAACTCTTGGAGATATTTGGCTCAGGAGGTATGACGAGATTTACCTCATTGAGTGCTCTCAGCTCAGCCTTCCTCTTTCTGTTGGAAGTGTTGATCACAGGAGTAAGACCACCTAAAGCTCCACCAGACTGGAGCATATGCATGTTACCTCCAACTCGAATAGGAGGTTCATCGCCTGAAGATTCATCGTCCTCATCCTCCAAGTCTGCCACCCCGGCTTGCTGGGGTGGAGGTTGGTTTCCTCTCTCTTTTTAGGCCTTGACCAACATCGTCTCGCCTCGGTGCCGGTCGTTTGACAAACTCATTCAGCTTCCCTTCCTCAAATAGCTTCCACAACTGCATGAGGAGATCACAACACTTGCTCGTATTATGGCCAGGACTATCGTGATAGGCGGAGAAACGTTTATCATTTGGCCGACGTGGCACATCCCGTAATGGGCGAGGGTGCTCAAACATGTTCTTATGTTTGATGGCATTGAAGATGTAAGCCGGAGTTTGATTCAGTTTGTCCACTATGCTTACCTTTTCACCGGCGTCAAACCTTTTAAAGGTTCCCGAAGTCTTGGACGCTTTACCCCCAATTTTCATTTTGAAAGAAATGGATTTTACTTGCTTCTCCTCTTCTTTCACTTCCCCCAACCTTTGGGCCAGCAATTTTTGGCGATTGATGAGTTCGTCTGCTCGTCTTCTGCATTCGGCATATGTTGTGGGGATGTCTATGGTAAGACTGTGAAACATGGGGAAATCTCCCCTAAATCCTCCGAGAAGTGAATGAAGTGTCAACTCCTCACTGACGGGCTCACCACCAAGGATGATCTCATCAATCCTATCGATGTATTCCTCATCCCCCTCACCTTTCTGTTGTCTAACTCTCATCAGACGATAACGGCTTTCTGGTTTATTGACTTTTGCCGCAAAGTATGATACGAACTTCTCCCCTAGCTCAGAGAAGCTATGAATAGAACGAGGAGCAAGATTCACATACCATTTGTGGGCCAATTCACCCAAAGTGAGAGGGAATTGGCGGCACTTCGTTGCATCCGTTGCACCTCGGCCTATCATGTAAATTATGTATTTGGAGAGGTGGATCTCTAGATCAGTCTTTCCCTCGTAGAGGGGAGCTTGAAAAGGAATTATTCTTGACTGAACTTGGACTTCTTCTAGCTCGATGGCCAATGGCTCATTTTCCGAGCTTAATCATTTTGAGGGTTCACCCCTTGACTCCACCTTACCCTCCACCTCAGCTAGCCTTTTTTGTAAGGCGTGGAGGAGTGATTGTTGGTCATCTTGCACTGCCGTAGGTCTTACCATTTTGATGGCAGGTTCTCCAATAACATAGTGTGGAAAACCCCCTGAGCCCAATCGATCATGAACCGAGACTCGGGGTTGGTCGCGTCTTAGCAATGTGCTCTGTGCAAAGCTCATTTGCTACCTGGCTGAGTTACCGGGCTCTGTTCCTCTTGAATAAGAGATTTGCATCGGAGTGTAGTTGGATGATCTCGTTAATGACTCAGGGAGGGAAGACACATTTGGTATTTCCCGATTGGCAGGCCATGAAGAAGATCTTTTAGAAAGATCAGAACCGAGTCGATTGAAAACCGAGTGTGAACGAGATTCTGTTGCTTGCACATGGCTTTTTCCCTGTTGCTCATCCGTTTTTCTCACCTTGTGTTGGCGGAAATTATAAATTTTCTTGGGAGCAGAGGATGAACTCCTTGTTGCTCTCGTTTCTTTCGCTTTTTACAGGAGCTGCCGGACTTATGAATCCACTTGTTCAGGGGATTCGAAGTTTTACATCGGAATAGGCATCAATTCCCTTGTCCGATGCCCAGGCGTGGACTGAGCACGCTCAGCCACTAGGGCATGGTTTGGGGTGAATGCCTTTCCTATGGTTGGATTCCCCTCTTGAGGTGCCATGGAGTATCCAGCAGAAGCCTTGGGCAAAAAGTTACGAGAAGTGGTAGCAGCCTTCGATTTCATCATTTTCTTGCTATGATTTCCTTTGAAAGTTGTTTGAAGATTTGAAGATCCGAAGATAAACTTCAAAATCTGGGTTTCAAACTTGAAAATTTGAAGAAAAGCTTCAAATCCGTGATGAAGATTTGGAGATATGTACCCTCATTCAAACGCCAATTGTTATTACCTGAAATATTTTCTTATGTGGCTTGGATCAGGATAACAAATAATATAAAAATATTTGAATAATTGTGCGAAAATATGTAAAGAACACCGAGATTTACCCAGGTCTTATATTGCAAGAGCTGGGACTTAAGTAAAGTCTATTGATTGTGTAAAGGTCTGAATCCTTACAAGTTACAATGATGGCCTTTAAGCCATATTTATAGAGTATTCTAAATAAGGCACGTGCATCAATTACTCTGTGCTAGTCAACAAAACCGTTACAAAAGTTATTATGGAAAGTCTTCCATAATAAATGCCAGCTTCCATGTGTGGCCTCTGATCGGCGCTAATTATGCTGCACATTTAGCGTAATTGCTGTAATTACTCTCAGTGCGGTGACTTTGAGTATGCTTGTGCCCGTTGATATGTACTTTGCTCGTGCTCGTCGACATGTACCTTGCTCGTGCACGTTGACATGTACCTTGCTCGTGCTCGTCGATATGTACCTTGCCCGTGCTCGCAGACATGTACCTAGCTCGAGCTCGTCGACATGTACCTAGCTCGAGCTCGTCGACATGTATCCTTCTCGTGCACATCGACATGTACCTTGCTCGTGCTCGCAGACATGTACCTTGTTCGTGCTCGTCGACATGTACCTCGCTCGAGCTCGCGCCCTAAGCTTTGCAATATTGAGTTTGAGCCTCATATAATAATTTATGGGCCTGAGCCCATATTATTAAATATTTGCTGCCACAACAATTGCCCCCTACTTTTGATGTGCTTAATTTTTACAAAGTGTAGCACATTAAAAGTAAGTCGAGAGCTGAATCGGTAGGGATGAGTACAAGGTCTTATCCGAGAAAATTCTGAAGTCGTTGATGTCGCTTCGCATGTCTCTGAACTTTAAATCATCTCGATGAAGATATTAAAATTTTAATTTTCCCGAGATATAGACGATTTCACTGCTACTATGTAGACTATGAAATCTTGTCTCAGAAAAGATTAAAAAATTCAATATCTCATTGCCGCCTGCTATCTTTATTTCAAACTCATATTCTTACTTCTAAGATGTGCCGGTGAAAATACATATGAGGTTGGAATTTTCAAGGCAATAGGGTAGTTTAAAATAATCCACCCAAGTGCACAATCCTAACTACGATTTTTTAAAATTTGTGGTGGCCCAAATTTTAAATGTCTGAATATTTTTGAATTTCTTCCACAAATAGAAAATATTTCAAAATGATTTATTCCATCTCATAATCCTTATCGTTGGTGCTGATCTTCTTGCCACACATATATAAATATGCACGTAAGTTTCCTTCTCAATCTAAAATCATAAAATATGATTTCCTTAAATGAAGAAAATTTGGCTGCGAATTTGATTTTTTTTTAATTATAAAAGTTGACTAGGAATCCCCAAAATCTAGGAACTTCAGTATGCTTCCTTAAGAAACTGCACCACACATCCATTATTCCTTGAAAAAAGGAATAAATCTCTAACTCCCATAATCATAACAAGGCCGTGGATTTCCTATAGAGATCATGAAACTATCAAATTTCTTATACCATTGCCTAGGACTTTCCTTCATCCCATACAATGATTTTTTCAGTAGACACACCTTCTCCTGATTTTCTGGCAGAATAAAACCTTCAGGTTGTTGCCTGTGTATCGTTTCTTCCAAATCTCCATGTAGAAAGTCTGTCTTGACATCTAGCTATTGCAGCTCTAGGTCCTCCTGAGCTACCTCTGACAACAGGATTCTGATTGAACATTGTTTGACAACGGGTGATTATACCTCATTGAAATCTATCCCCTCTCTCTGAGTGAAACCTCTGGCAACAAGTATTGCCTTGTATCTCAGTTTCTCTCTTCCTCCTGACCCTATTTCAGATTTCTTCTTGAAGATCCACTTGGAACTGAATACCTTCTGTCCCTGAACCTTTTTTACTAGTGTCCAAGTGTTGTTCTTCTTTAATGACTGAAGTTCCTCAGTCATTACCAATCTTCATCTCTCTTTATCTTTACCGGACACAGCTTCAGCATTACTTTGTGGTTCCTGATGCTCTATCTATTCACCGGTTATCAGGGCATAGGACATCATGTCAGCCTGTCCAAATCTAGTCGGGGGGTGTATGCTTCTCCTGTGTCTGTCTCTTGCTAGACTATAATTCCTGAGATCTTGGCCTTCAGTATCTGAAATTGAATGGTCAGAAAGTTCATCAGTATCACTTTCCTTAAATTCCTCCTGAGTCCTTCCTGAGTTTTCTCCTAACTCCGTGCCTGCTTGTCCTGAGTTCTTGTCATGATTCTCCACCTCAACCTGAAATCCATCTTCTGAAAGAATACCATCCGAGTCCTGAGTGCTTATGAGCTGATTGTATCCCATGATTTTCTCATTGAAAGTCACATCTCTACTGACAATACACCTTTTGTGACCAGGTTCCAGACACCATAACTTGTATCCTTTTACTCCCTTAGGATAACCAATAAAGATACATCTCAGTGCTCTAGGTTCCAGCTTATCCTGCCTTATGTGGGCAAAAGCTGAGCATCCAAAGACCTTCAGGTTGTTGTAATCAGAGATCCTTCCATACCACACCTCATCAGGTGTCCTGAACTCAATAGCTGAGGATGGTGACTTGTTAATGAGATAACAAGTTGTACTGACTTCCTCCCCCAAAAATACCTTGGGTAACTTTGCATCTGACAACATACTCCTGACTTCTTTTTTCAGGATAGTTCTATTCATCCTCTCAGCCAGGCCATTCTGCTGAGGATTAGCAGGAATTGTCCTATGTCTAGTGATCCCCCTTTCTTTGCAGAAATTGTTGAACTCCTCTGATACATACTCCAATCCATTATCAGTCCTGAGATGTTTAATGGATCTTCCTCTTTTATTTTCTTGTTCACTGACCCAATCTCTGAACTTTGCGCTAAGGCCTCACTCTTCTGTTTCAATATGAATACCCATACTTTCCTGCTGAAGTCATCAATGACTGTCATGAAGTATCTTCCACCTCAATGAGTCTCCACCTTAGCAGGTCCCCAAATATCAGAATGAACATAATCCAGAGGTGCATCAGTAGTTTTCTTACCCTTTGAAAATAGAATTTTCTTGGATTTTCCCAAGACACAATGATCACAGAAATCCATCTTCAGTACCTTTCCATCTCCAAATGCCTTTTGCTTATAAAGTTCTTGGAGCCCCCTTTCTCCAATATGGCCCAATCTCTTATGCGATATCATAGTCCCAGTTCTGTCCATAACATTGTTTGCTGACCCAGTAGAAGTGCTTCCAATCAAGATATACAATCCATTTACTTTCTTGCCTTCCAAGTATACCTTATTGCATTTTGTGGTCAGGATGAACCCATCCTTTGTGTTGAATTCATAACCCAGTTGATTAAGTGAACCCAGGGAGATCGGATTTCTCTTCAGTTTTGGCACCAGCCTCACATTTGAGAGTATTTTTTCCACTCCATCATGCAGCTTTAACCTGACAGAACCACTCCCCTTCACTTTACACGTTTGATTATTGCCCAAAACTACTGAGCCTCCATCAAACCTCCTCAACTCCCTGAATAATGATTCATCCGGGCACATATGGAATGAACATCCTGAATCTAGCACACACTCATCATTCAGCTTCAGGTTAGTAACCGTCAACACCTCAGCACTGTCATACCCTTCTTCAGCAGCAACTGTTATATCAGCCTTTTGTTCTTCCCCTTGATTCTTATTTTTGTCAGGGTAATTTTTCTTGAGATGACCAGTTTTGTGGCAAGCAAAACACTTTCTCCTCTCAACAAAATCACAAGTTTTTTATCCCTTTGTGTTCTTCTTCTTCTTCTTCTTCTTCTGAAACACTTTCTTGCCCTTCTTGAACCTGACATTCAGGCCTTCAGCCTTCAGCCTGCACTGAACTTTTCTTATCAGCTTGTAACTGCAGGGACTTCATTTTGAGCGCAGCCAGAATATCATCAAAGGACAATTGATCCTGCCTCCCAAATAATAAAGTATTCTTGAAATTCTTAAAGGATTTAGGCAAAGAATTCAGAAGCATCAAAGCCTTATCATCATCATCATCATCATCATCATCATCATCATCATCATCAATTTCCACTCCCAGGTTCTCAAGATCATCAGCAGCCTTGTTAAATTCCTCCAGTTGTTCAATCAACTCCTTCTCTTCATTCATCCTGAAGGAAATCAGTTTCTCCAACAGACTTGGACTGATACACCTTCTCCAATTTACTCCAAACACAAGTGCAGTCTTCTCCTTACATACCTCCCTCAGAGGTTTATCCCCCAAACACAAAATGATGGTGCTATGAGCTTTCTCCAAAATCTCCTGTTTCTTGTTTAGATTTTCTAATGAAGTAGATGACCATTGATCTTTAGGCTTCAGGGCATTGGCCAGTCCATGATGAGTCAAGAGAGCCTTCATCTTGATCTTCCACAAACCAAAATCGTTTATACCTGTGAATTTCTCGAAATCCAATTTGGTAGATGTCATGATTGATGATTAACCCAGTCGATTCTTCTTTCCTTCCCACAGAGGGGGCACTTGTTGTGAAATAACCGGAATAATCGATCTCAATAAGACTAAGAATCTCCAAACTATAATCAGAACCTTGAAGATATCCGATGAACATAAAATGCAGAAATGAAGAAAATCAAAGAACAGAGAATTTACGTGGTTCGATCAAATTGATCTACGTCCACGGATGGGGTTTTCTTACTTTACTAATAGATGAATAATGTTTACAGAATACAAATCTTTATCACTCTAATCATTCTAAGTAATGAGTGCATCACAGTCACAGTATGTAATTCCTGGTATGAATACGTATTTATAGACCTATCCTTAAACCACCTTTGAGCTCATAACCAATCAACGAATTCGTATGGTTATAACTGCCTAAATAAATGTTCCGGCGTCCAATAGGATTACACCGCCAGTTGTCCAAATAACCGATCTTATCACTCTGTCAAAATTGCCTCCGTCATACTCTGTTTTATTCATAACTGTCAGCTCAGGATAAGTGACTCAGGAAGTAGGTGAACTTAGCTCAGGATGATAATCTCAGGATTGTGCCTTCAGGTTACTGAGTCTTCAGGACAAGTGCATTCACTGATCCTGAACACTAAGGATATGAGTCAGGATCAGAACACTCAGGCTCAGGACCAAACCTTTGCTCAGGCTCAGGATCAGATTCTTTCAGGCTCGGGATGACATCTTAAGAATTTTCCTCCGGATCCAAAACATCAGGATCAGGATTCCTGACTAAATTTTTAGTATCCAAACTTAGCTTATCTTTACACATAACAGGTAAATATCATGGGAAAAAGATTTGTGATGTTTGGTACACTAAAATAATCACATAGTAAGAAAAAGTTACTACATACTACTACAATGACCAACAATCAGTCCAACCATAAGTAAAAAGGTAAACGAAAAAAGAATTTCATCGCCCAATTCCAGCGCGAAGTGCTTTAGAGACAAAGTTTCCATCTTTACCACTCCTTCCTTCTCAATCATCTCTCTCCTTCTCTCCTAGGGTTTCTGGATTATATTGAAAACCCATAATCGCTTGACTTTGGGGCTAATTCCAGCGCCCAATTCCAAAACCAAACTAGCGATTATGTTCAGTCGGTGCGGCGACGGTTTCTCTATTTGGGGCTAACACCGATGATGATTACTCTATTTGGTGATTTTGATTTTGATTTCTATTTATATTGATAAATTTACACCTCCTCACGATATCACCGTTGCTCGTAGCCGGCGCTGCCTCCCAACATCGCTGAACCTCGTCGCTGCGCCCCAAGACATTGTTGGAGCTCGTCGCCACACTGCCTACAATCACTGCGCCTCGTGAGGATGAATATGAAATTTTGCTCATCTATCTTGATTTGGGTTCAACGCCAGATAATGTATCGTAGGGTGGGGGGAGATGAGATTTATTTTCTGATGTCAATGTTAAAATTGCAGGAACTGCAGGTAAAGTGACCCTAACCGTGAAAAAGTTTGGGCACCCTAGAAATATTTTCTAGCGTTTGGTAGGCCATAAATCATTTTTTTCAGGGACTTTTCTAGCCTACCAATCTACAAATACTACTCCCTCCGTACCATAGGAATTTGCACCCTATGAGACATTTTAAAAAATGTTTTATATATAAAGTAGTGACGTATGGATAAATATGTCTATATGTTTGTGAGTGTGCACACAAATTAATGTTTCTTTTTTTAGTAGTATGAAAATTTGTGTGGACATCTATATAAGGAAAGTGTGCAAATTTTTTTGGGACAGAAGAAGTATATATCTAGTCTTGTATGACTTTTTATATTAAACTTATGTAAGAGTGAACATAATTTTATCCTTTAAAGTAAATATATATTTATATATTAGAGTATATGAATATGTTTTGTGTGTGATGGTTTCATAATATGAGATCAATATTATTTAATTTACTTTTAATTTAAAATCTGTTATGTATTAATTAAAAATTATCAATTTAAAAAGTTATACTCCCTCCGTCATAGTATAAATTTTCTGTTGTTTTTGGACACACGGATTAAGACAAGTGTTAAAATAATACTTCATCCATCCAAAATAAATAGTCTTTCTTATTTACATGTGGTTTAATCAAGATTGTAGAAGTCGAATATCGGTAATCGAACTTTTTTTGGCCACCTAGTTTTTTTTTAACAGATAAAATTACAAATTTTTGGGCCACCTGATTTGACAAGCGATCGTCTAGCGCCTAGCGACAGCCTATGTCGATTTCTGCATCACTGGGTTTAATACAATATATTGGATGATGCTATGGAGATTTTTTTGTCAATTAACGAATAAAGTGATTGTTTATGGAAAGTATGCTTTTTCCATAAACAATCATTTTATTCCTAAATAGACCTTTCAATACCCCATAATATCCTTTGATATATTGTAATAAATCACATGAAAACAAACATGACAATTTACTGTGGACGGAGGGAGTAGGTATAGTATAAGTGATTAATGGAAAAATAAAGAAGTAATGGAAAGACGATAAAAATTAATGGATATATATATATATATATACTCCCTCTGCCTCGATATAAGTTGCTCGTTGCTTTTGGGCACACAGATTAAGGTAAAAGTGAAAAAGTATAAGTGATGTGATGGAAAAAGTAAAAAAGTAATAAGAATAGTGTAAAATTAATTAATATAATAATAAAATAAATAAATAATAATTTTTTGAAAAGATAAAAAGTAAATGAGAAACATATAATGGGACAGACGGAAATGACTAAATGAGCAAAATATAGTGGGACGGAGTGAGTATATATATATAATAAAATATTAATATTGTACTCCACCTATTATTCTATAACATATTAATCCACTATTTACATATATTTCGCATCTCAATTTTTATTTTTAGTTTATTTACACTTACATAATATTTTTTTTAAATTTATCTCAATTACATATCAAATAAAAAATTTGTGTATATAATAGGGAACAAATTGAAGGTGTAAACTCTTATTTTATTCAATTGTTGCATCTCTTCTATTATTCAAATTAACCGTCTATTATTAATTTTTAACTAACATTCATATTTCATATGTAACCAAACACTTCAACCACTTATATATAAGCTACTTAAAAATAACATCTTATAAGCTTTTAAAAGAATTTATAAAAATTATTAGAACTTATAAGATGTTTAAAATAAATTTAGTCAACACTCTCTAATTATCACCAGCAGAAATGATTTATAAGCATCCATGCAAACGTTGTTGAAATTTGTGTTTCTCGAAGAGAGCTTCGATTCGGCATATTACTTGCCAAATTTCGATATTGGGTGAATAAGAAAATGAGTTTTTAAGTTTGTTGTAACAAATGAGAAATGAGAAAGAGGGAAAATAAAAAATGGAGGGGAAAGTTAAAACCTTTGTCCCACATTGGAAAATTATTGTTGAGGAAGTAGGTATATAAGAAGAAACTCATCTTTAGCTTGTAAGAAAGTAATGGGGTTATATTCCTCCACACTTTACGCGTGTGTGCAGGGGGGTGTAAATCATGGCCGAATTTGACCTAAAAACCTCGAACTTGTGTGCGAGCGCAACCTGCGTACACAAATGTCGCTACGATTTGGTGGCGGCCTAACATATTTCCTTACTCAGGAATTTTGCTGGATCCTGAGGGACTCTCCTGAGTCCTATCCTGACGGGCCATCCTGAGTCCTGAGGGCCCATCTTGACCTGACATCCTGAATTCCCTCCTCAGAGGCCTTTTCAGGACTACTGAGATTTTAAAATATCTACAGTTACAACACGTATTGAAACTTAAAAAATATGAGTTAATGCAATTAATTCAGACGTTTTTCCGGTTATGGTCAAGACCATTTACGGCTCTTTATGGCCACACTCCAACAGTCATTTTTTAATACTGTAAATAGTATTCTTATGTGTTGCAAGAAAAACACAAGGATAACAAGAAATATAAAGCTTGTGTGGAAAAAATATTCAGATACTTTTCCGGCAATCTGCCACAATCATTAGCTTCATTCTCAACTATTTTTTGTTCTTACTCTGGTGATATTACGAACAATTTCTCAATTCATTTTAGCAAGATTTTGTGCTATATCGTTGCTATAAATCGTTGTATCCTGGGAAACAAGTGTCATATTGATTCACTAAGCACCTAGAGAGTGAGGAGCATATTTTGTTTTAAGGAAATCGTGTTCTTCACGAGCCTTGATTTTCCGTTTAATTTTATTATATTTCCAGTCATCAGGTGCATATTTCCTACAAACGTAATTTAGTTGCCAAAGTTAAAGCATGTGAAGTTGCATGAATTGAAATCTTTATTTTATAAGGCTGACATACAAATTAATCAAATGTATACCTCTTAATAGAATCATCGATGTATGAACGTACATGTTCAGTCATATCTACTTCTTCAGCCTATTCAGGGGATCCTGTTTTATCCCAATCCCGTCTGCTTTTTATAGTTAGACATTGTTCTGCCCAACCCTCCACTCTTATTCACAAGCTTGATGAGATCACAACCCGAACATGCAGTGCAATATTCAATGAGAATCCCATCGAAAAACTTTGTTGATCATATTATTCACTCTGTCTTAACATTTACAATCACATTTTTTTCAAAGGGGAAAGCTCCTATTAGGTTGTGAAAGAATTTGCCTTCGTTTAAAAGTTTGAACCTGCAGAGAAGTGTAAAATTAATTTATTTATTTTCCTTACACTCTCCTCATACCATGAAATAATTCCAATTCATCTAAAAATCCTACCTTATAAACATGTTTGGCTTTTCCTAACAGGTAGCAATTGCAATTTGACAACGAGTTTCATGGGAGAGGCATAAATCTCTTTGATTAACAAGGGGCAGAATCTGCAACTTAATGCTGGCTTGACACCATATTAAACTGCTAATTAGAAAATAAAACCATTGTACTTTCATTTACTTATCATAAAAAAGGGACGATGTCTTTGTATATTAGTTAATGTTGAGATAGAGGGAGTATTTCCTAAAGTGATAATTATTATAAAAAAATGAGTACGTTTTATACGAAAATAGTTCATGATAAGATTATCATAAACTGTTTTAAAGTTATAATTATTATAAAAAAAAGAGTAGGTTTTAAATATCTATTAGGTGTATCAAAAGTTGAGGATCAATGATATTATGTTATAATTGTTATAGATTTTATTGACCTCAACTTTTGATACACCTTATTAAAGATAATCCCGTAAAATAGGCCATAAAATAGGAAATTTAAATAATTAGAATATATTGTATTAAATAGAGGATTATCTTATTTTAATTGTATAGTTGACTTGTACAAACATGTAACCATTATTTAAATTGATCTAATCCTAATCACAAATCGATTGATTGTGATATACAATTATTCACATGGTATCAGCCATTCACTGAAAACTGTTGTAATCTTGAGAGAAAAGCGTAAAGCAAAAGTAAAGACACAATATTGATGACCCAGTTCGTCACAAAGTGACTACGTCTGGGGGCGACCAAGCCAGGAGATTATGCTAATATGAACTGCCGTTTACAATGATATGAATTACAGAATACATAGGAATGATAAGTATAAATAGAATACCTAACCCTAAGTCTTGTGGGCCTAAAGCCCACTGGATATATTCCTAATATTATGTCCATCAATATAATAATATATTTACATATATTACAACACTCCCCCTTGGATATAATATGACAAGGAAGAATGCAAGTGTTACTTAGTGGAGTGTTACAAATGGCCTCGAGGATACAATCATCAGGATTGTTTAACATTTGTTACTCCCCCTGAAGATAACAACCTTCCAAGTCGACGCATCCCGATTCCATGTACGCACTTTTCAAAAGTCGAAGTAGGAAGGGATTTAGTGAACAAATCAGCTAGATTGTCACTTGAGCGTACTTGTTTTGTCGTGATCTCACCACTCTTCTGGAGTTCGTGAGGATAAAAGAATTTTGGGGATATATGCTTCGTCAAGTTCCCTTTGACATAGCCATTGCTCATTTGCGCAATACATGCAGCATTATCTTCGTAGATAATTGAGGGGCTTAAGTCAACGGAAGGGATACCACACGAATCGTGAATGTGTTTTATAATGGACTTTAACCACACACATTCTCGTGCAGTTTCGTATAGAGCTATGATCTCTGAGTGGTTTGACGATGTGGTCACCAAAGTTTGTTTGACAAATCTCCATGAAATGGCTGTTCCACCACAGAGGAAAACATAACCCGTTTGCGATTTCACATTATGAGGAAAACATAAATTTAGTTGCTCTTCCATATTTGTTTCTTTCTATTGCATCTAATCAAAGTGCTTCGAGCACTAAATTTAGATACTGGTACCAAATTTTAGAAAGAGCAACTATGGGTACAAATATGTTGTCGACAACAGTGATATGTTTGTTTCCTATGTTTATTAAGATTCATGTAAACCAGATCTTGATCATTTCCCATTTGATCTGGGTGTTCCGCATCCTAGTATTTTGATTGCTATGTGCACGTGCTTTTTACTAGGATTTCTCGTCTTCAGGACGAATCTCTTCAGGAGATTTCATGAGTGGCTGAATATATTATTAGCATTAATATACCATGGTTTTGTGTAAGGAGGTTCATTACGCTTCTTGCGTATAGGGGCATCCTTAACTATTCACAGTCACTTCATTTATAATCAGTAATGCATTTGATAATGCATCTGGCAGACTACTTGCTGATTATTGCAAGTTTATTTTCTTTTGAACTTTTGGTTCAAGTTTGACTAGTGCGTGGGCCTAAGTATTGAAGATCTTTTGTGTTCCACATAATTTCACGGCATTTATTAATTGTGGTATTTTTCTCTCCCCCTAAGGCCGAAAATAGATCTTCGTCGAATGTGCAGTCAGCGAAACGGGCTGTAAACTGATCCCCAGTTAAAGGCTCGAGGTATTTAAGTATTGTGAGAGATACAAAATTGATGTAAATACCGACTTTCCTTTGTGGGCCCATAGATGTTCGCTTAGGTGGTGGTATTGGAACATACACTGCACAATCGAATGTTCGCAGATGGGAAATGTTAGGTTCATTTCCACACATGAGTTGAATAGGGGAATATTCATGATATGCAGTTGGTCGGAATTGGATAAGTGATGATGCATATAAGATTGCATGCCCCCAACATGAAACAGGTAAGTTCGTTTTTTGTAGTAGTGATCTAGCGATTAATTTAAGACGTCTAATTAATGATTCAGCTAGACCATTTTGAGTATGAACATGAGGGACCGAATGCTCCACTTTGATTCCCAGTGCCATGCAGAAATCATCGAATGCCTTAGAGGTGAATTTACCAGCATTATCCATACGAATGGATTTAATAGGATGATCTGGGAATTGAGATCTCAACAGGATGATCTGTGCAATAAGCTTTGCAAAAGCAGTATTGCGAGTGGATATCATCGTTACATAAGTCCACCGAGTGGATGTATCTATTAGGACCATAAAATACTGAAATGGTCCAGATGCTGGATGTATTGGTCCACAAATATCTCCTTGAATCCGTTCAAGGAATTTAGGAGATTCAGTTCTTACTTTACTACTAGAAGGACGAATTATGAGCTTACCCTTTGTGCAAGCATCACATATGTATTCATTAACATAAGGGATTCTGTTGTTGTGTTTTGAAAGAATTTGGATCATTAAATTTTAGATTAAGGGCTAAATGGAGATTTGAGGGTCTGATGTATGTGTAATACAAGCCAGACGAGAAAGATGGAAGTTTTTCGACGATGTGTTTACGACAATTTAAATAGTGAGTCATCAACAGATATTCACTATTGTCCTCAATATTTGTTTCAATGTGATAGCCATTCTGTCGAATGTCGTTGAAACTGAGGAGGGTACACTTTGATTGTGGAAATAATAAAGTATTCTCGATTATTAATTCGGTACCCATAGGTAGAATGATCGAGGATCTTCCGGAGCCAACGATTTGTATGTCGTCATCGGAAATAGTAGTGACACTTCCTTTATTTTCAGTTAATATTTGGAAAAATTGTCGTCTATCTTTTAAGATAGTATGTGTAGTAGCACTATCTACTAAGCACAATACATTAATCTCCATAAGCACTTAAGTGTATGTTTGGATACGTTTAGATATGAGGAATGCTAAGGAGAGCCAAGATTACAGACGCTGATTGATCAGCCGCACAAGGGATCACTTAGGTCCTACTTTATCAAAAACGTATTAAATTTTGTAGTCAATAGTCATATGTTCACCCAAGAGGTCATCCTTTGTCTATGACAAAGCCTGTTTTGGGCAGGTCGGTGTGGTGTGTCCCACCGTGATGAGTCTTCCCATTTTTGTCTTTTAGTATACGTTGATACGCCTCCACCAAATGTTTTGGTATACGACACGAGCGAGACCAATGGTCGTCGCATCCACACTTGTGACAGACTTGTTTGTTCTGTGCACGTGAGCTCGATAGTTGATCTTGAGGTGCATTCATTTCAGTTGCACTATATTGTGCATTGTTGCGACCTCTACCTCTTCCCCTACCACGGCCTCGACTTCGGGTCGATCCGCGTCCCCCACTCGCCTCATTTCTTTTTCCACGTGTACGGCCTTTATAGTTCCTCCGAGTAGCATGTGCTTCAGGCACAACTTGTGAGCCAACCAGTCTAATATTGTGATTTTTCATCAACAATTGGTTGTGCTTTTCTACAACTAAAAGTGCAGAAATGAGCTCGGAGTGTGATTGATACTCTTTGGCCCTGTACTGCAGCTGGAGTACAAGATTAATAGCGTGGAAAGTGGAAAGAGTTTTTTTTTTCAATTAACTGATAATCAGTTATTGTTTCTTTACACAGCTTTAGCTGAGAAACTATGCGATGTAGGGCGGAGTTGTACTCCGTTACAGACTTGAAGTCTTGGAAACGAAGTGTTATCCAAGCATGTCTGGCTTCAGGGAGGATCACATCGTGTTGTTGTTGGAATCGATCCTGGAGGGATTTCTACAACGTCGATGGATCTTTTTCAGTGAGGTATTTCGTTCTTAAGATCTTTGTGAAGATGATGTCTTAAGAAGATTAGAGCTTGTGCCTTTTGGGCAGGAGTGGATTTAGATGGTTGTCTAGTTGTGTCGGTAAAGTCTTTAGAGACAAAGTGGATTTCAACGTTGAGAGCCCATGTCAAATAGTTATGGCAATCAAATGCTAATTTATCGAATTCACATTTAGTGATTTTTGACATGTTTTTGCTACAAAAATTAATAAATGAAAATTTATTAAAATTATTTGTTTGTAGCATTTAATAATTAAGACTCAATCAATAAAATATTGCTAAGACAAAAATTAATTAATTATAGGGGGTATTGATATTTTTGGGTGTATGACTTTTATGAGACATTTATTAATGGGAATTCGGACCCAAAAATAATTATTGGATAAGGCCTAAAAAAAATTGATGATTTGGACTTTCATAATACCATTATGAATTAGAAAATTATTAATGGGACTTTAACCCAAAAATAAATAATTGTTAGGATCCAAATAATTAGGATCGACTAAAATAAAGTGTCCAATCAATTAATTAAAAAAAATGGCCTAATTAATTAATTAATATTATTATTAATTAATAAAGTTTCGTTTTTTTTATTAATAGGATAATAATAGCACGGCCCATTTCGGAAAACAGGCCCATTTTTTTTTTTTATTAGTAGGGCACGGCCCGTATTAAGGAATTATAAAGAAAAAGGCCCAGGACAATAATGGCCCATTTGAATTAAAAGGCAATGGCCCAAATGATATGGCCCAAGGTTAACAATTGCGCAGAGATGAAAATTAGGGTTTCAGAATATTTCGGATGTGAGTACGCACAAATTCAATTTCCAAATTTTCTGGGCGCACTCACGCGAAAAAGTCGCCGACGAATTCGCAGCCCATTCGTCGCGTTCGTGGATCGCGTCAAAATCGTCCACGACGGCAGACATTTCGTCGCAATTTTCAGTCGCCGTCGTGCGTTTCCGTATAGCCGCCGTCGCGAGTTAGGGCCGGAGGTGCCGTCACGGCCGTCGCACAGGGGCGTCGTCGCAACGCGCGGCGCAGGCGCACGGTCGTTGCCCTCGCCGTATAACGGCCGTCGACGTACAGCAACCAGACACCACCCGTCGCCGTAGACGCAAACCGTCTCTGGGTTTTAGGCGTCGTGTGATGCCGTCGCGCAAAGGGTCCACCGCCTTCGCGGTCGCGCGGCTGTCATGCCGTGGGTCCACTTCAGGGGACTACACGGTTCGTCACGGGTAGGTGTCGATTCTTGTCCATTTCGATTTCTCGAATTGGGTATTTTCAATCAGATGCAATTGGGGATTTCTGGGTTCGAAGCAAAAAGATACTGAGTTTTCTGCTTTCTAAATTTTTCGAAACTGGGTTCGAATATTGTGGATATGGGTTTTATTCACAGTGCATATGAATAAACAGACATAAATCCTTACGAAATTAAAATTATGTGCATATATGTTGATCCATCGCGTGGATGCATTACACATAATCAGAGAGCATACATATAATTTTGGAATCGATTGAGTATAACGTATGATTTCATATCATAAAGTAATAACTGTCAAATACAGATTTGCAAACAAAATTTCTAGACAGAATATGCCAACACATTTTCAAGAGCATAAGCATGTGGGTTCAAGAATATGCAATATATGACAGTATGTAAAAACAATCTGGGTTTTGGATATCAGAAGGCACGTTTCTGGTTTTCTGATTTTGGTAACAAAACCTTAATGATTTTGGAATAGGTTTTGTTATGCAGGCAGACAAAATATCGAAGCATAAATGAGGCATGCGAAACAGTGCATATGACCATGAACATAATTTACGAAGCAAGGCATATTAACATATGAGATCATAATATCATACTCAGAGGATTCCTACGCATGATAGCTAATCATGAATTTTTTCAGATTAATAATTGAAGCAGAAAACTTACGGTTTCAGCAACAAAAATAAAAATTCATCCCGATTGATTTTATCCCGAAAACAGCTGGAGCAATCCTCTCGTAAATCCTTATTGCTCGTAGAGACTCGTGCTGATAACGTGTTGTAATCTTGAGAGAAAAGCGTAAAGCAAAAGTAAAGACACAGTATTGATGACCCAGTTCCTCACAAAGTGACTACGTCTTGGGGCGACCAAGCCAGGAGATTATGCTAATATGAACTGCCGGTTACAATGATATGAATTACAGAATACATAGGAATGATAAGTATAAATAGAATACCTAACCCTAAGTCTTGTGGGCCTAAAGCCCATTGGATATATTCCTAATATTATATTCATCAATATAATAATATATTTACATATATTATAACAAAAACCTCCACAATCTTCGGCCAAATTCCTTTTCCTATGCCTCAACTATCCAAATTCCTTTTCCTATGCCTCAACTATAGCAACTGCCTCCTTTAAAAAAAAAAAACAAAAAAACAAAAAAACAAAATTACTAAAATATGGAATAGTGTAACTGTCTTTTCTATTCTTCTTTCACGATCTGGCAGTGGACTGCCTTAGTGCGATCACATATTCATCATTTTTCTTCTTTTTCTCTATCACGATCTTTGTATGGCTTCTTCCCACACAATAGATCAGCCCTCTCCCGACGACCTTCCCGTCAATGCAATGATCCACTTGGTTCCAATCAAGCTTGATTCCATGAATTATCCACTGTGGAAGCATCAACTCGGTACGATGCTTATGTGTTTTGATGTTGAGGGATTTGTTGATGGCTCAACATCAGAGCCGACTGCTGCAACAGGTGCGACACCTGCTGATATCGCTATGTGGCGTAAGAAGGATCGAAAAATTCTCTCTGTCATGCAGACGTCCCTCACGTCCGAAACTTTCTCGGAAATAATTGGTTGCAAGACCTCTAGGGAGGCGTTTTTTGCCCAAGAGGCGATATATGCTCACTCATCTGTAAGTCGTGCAAACCAATTACGTTTTGAACTTTTTGCTTTGCGTCGAGACACTATGACTGTCGATGAATATGCCCAGAAATATAAAAATTTGTGCGAACAATTGGCCGCTATCGGGCGTCCCGTGGATGAGGCTGACAAATCCCACTGGTTCTTACGGGGGCTTGGCCCTCAATTCCTTCACTTTGCTGACACTCGTCTTGCTCTCTCGCATGTTCCTTCCTTCGCAGACTTGATTCATCAGACAAAGCAATATGATCAACTCATGTGCTTTATGGATGTGGTTAATACTGCACCTACTATCTTTGTTGCCTCAGATCAGGGGCAGTCCTCCAGCCGTGGCCATGGAGGTCACACTTACAGAGGTGGACGTGGTCAAGGGCGTGGTCAGAGTGGACGAGGGGGACGCAAATCTGGCATTCCACGTTGCCAAATATGCAGGGGTGAGCACTATGCAGATAAATGCCCCCAATATCTTCAAACACGGCCTACTGCACCCTCACAGCACTCACCTTCGGCACATCTCACTCGCCTTGCTCATGACTTTACACAGTCCTGCAACATTTCAGAAGCAAATTCAGATTGGTACGTCGATTCCGGTGCATCCGCTCATATGACTCCCCAGAAATCCATTTTGGATACCTCTGAACAGTACACTGGTAATGGAAGTGTAATCGTTGGTAATGGGCATTCTCTTCCTATTTCTCATATTGGTACTCGTAGCTTATCTCATAATGTTAAATTGCTAGATATACTTGTGGTTCCCCGGTTAACCAAAAATCTTTTATCTATAAGCAAGCTCACATCTGATTTTCCGGTGGATGTAGTTTTTTCTGATCAATCTTTTACAATCCAGAATCGTCAGACCAAGCAGGTTTTGGCACAAGGAAAGCGTGATCAAGGACTTTATGTGATTGAAAGGGACTTCTCAGGGTTTGTTGCGGATTTACATTCCCGTTCATTACCAGCTAGTTTTGATTTATGGCACATTCGATTGGGTCATATCCCTTTTAATACTATTACTGCACTAAATAAGTTGGGATATTTAAAGGTTTCATCTATTCTACAGAACCCTACTATGTGTTCTTCTTGCCAGTTGGCTAAAAGTAAATGTTTAAGCTTTCCTTTAAATGACAAACGTGCTAATTCTGTGCTTGAGATAATTCATTGTGATTTATGGGGACCGGCTCCGATATCCACTGCGGAGGGGTATCGCTATTATTGTGTTTTTGTTGATGACTATTCCCATTTTTCATGGTTATATCCTTTACGTGCAAAGTCGGAATTTTTTGAGGTCTTCGTTCGATTCTATAAATTCGTTTGCAATCAATTTTCAAGCACTGTAAAGATATTTCAGAGTGATGGTGGTATTGAATTTGTTAATACATGTATGCGTAATTTTTTCAATGATCATGGTATTCTTCATCGTATTTCATGTCCACACACGCCACAGCAAAATGGCCGAGTAGAACGGAAACATCGTCATATATCTGAAATGGGATTGTCCATGATGTTTCATTCTCATTGTCCAGCTATCTTCTGGTTTGATGCTTTTGCAACAGCAGTATATATTATAAACCGACTTCCTACATTGCTTTTGGATAATGTGTCACCTTTTGGCCTTCTCTTTAAAACAGTTCCGAATTATTCACATTTTAAGCCATTTGGTTGTCGTGTTTATCCGTATTTACGTGATTATGTTGTTAACAAGTTGATGCCTCGTAGCCGTCCTTGCATTTTCCTGGGCTATAGCAGCTCTCATAAAGGTTTTCGGTGTTACGATCCTGACTCTGCTCGATCATTCATTACTCGTCATGCTGTATTTGATGAGACTCAGTTCCCTTTCTCGGGAGACATCACGAAAAATGATATTTCAAAACTAGAAATATCTTCATTTCTGGATGCTTCATCTCCTCTGGATGGTTTTTCTACTCCATCTCTGGCACATTCATCCCCACAGGTACAAACTCCTCCGTGCTCTCTTTGTCTTGATGGCTCAGATGATACATCTTCTTCTAACTCACCTGCTCCATTACCTGTGGAACCGATAGCTCCTCCTGCTCAGTCTACTCATCCTATGACAACTCGTGCCCGAGCTGGTATTTTCAAACCCCGTTACCCTGTTGACATAGCTACTACCTCTCTTCTTACAACGCTATTAGCATCCTGTGAGCCCCGAGGTTTTAAATCTGCAGCAAAATCTCCTGGTTGGCTTGCAGCAATGCAGGAATAAATTGATGCTCTCCACTCAAATCAGACATGGGATCTTGTGCCTCGACCCCCTGACACCAATATTGTTGGGTCCAAATGGGTCTTTCGAACAAAATATCACTCAGATGGCACTATCGAACGTCTCAAAGCCCGTCTTGTAGCTCAAGGCTTCACACAAATACCGGGAACAGACTTTGGTCACACGTTTAGCCCAGTTGTCAAAGCCTCCACTGTTCGCATAATTTTGGCTTTATTTGTTCAACATAACTGGCCTCTTCATCAGTTGGATGTTAAAAATGCCTTCTTGAATGGTGTCTTGCATAAACCAGTTTACATGGCTCAACCACCAGGCTTTATAAATTCTCAATTCCCTCATCATGTATGTCGTCTTAAGAAAGCTCTCTACGGTCTTCGTCAAGCACCACTCGCTTGGTTTCAGCGGTTCAGTTCTTATCTTCGTAGTCTCGGTTTTCTTGCTAGTCAGGCCGATTCATCACTCTTTTATCTACATCAGGGTAATTCTGTCATCTTCTTATTACTTTATGTTGATGACATTATTTTGACAGGAAATGATCCTGCAATGCTTCGACGATTCATCAACCGGACTCATGCCGAATTTGCCATCAAAGACCTCGGTAAACTAAACTACTTTCTTAGTTTGGAAATTTCTTACACATCATCTGGTTTATTTATTGGTCAATCGAAGTATGCACATGATATTTTGGAACGTGCAAAAATGCTTGATTCCAAACCTATTGCTACACCTCTTGCTCCAAGTGAGGTCCTTGTGAGCACTGGCAACTCTTTCAAAGATCCCACATTATATCGTTCTCTTGTCGGTGCTCTGCAATATCTCACCATCACTCGTCCCGACCTTTCTTATTCGGTGAACTTGGTCAGTCAGTTCCTTCATGCTCCAACAGACGATCATTACTCGGCAGTTAAGCGAATACTCCGTTATGTCAAAGGCACTATTCATTTTGGCCTTAATTTCATACTCCAACCTGATTTCTCCATAGTTGGTTATTCAGATGCTGATTGGGCTCGTTGCATCGAAACACGACGATCAACATATGGATACTCTATCTTTCTCGGTGGGAATCTTATTTCTTGGAGTGCAAAGAAGCAACCGACTGTGGCTCGCTCAAGCTGTGAGTCAGAATATCGTGCTTTAGCAAATGCAGCCTCGGAACTAATTTGGGTCACGAATCTTCTTCGTGAACTTAAAGTACTTCCTAAACTCGTCCAGTTTTACTTTGTGATAACAAGAGTGCCCTATTTCTCAGTCAGAATACAGTAGCACATAAACGAGCTAAACACATTGACATAGATTGTCACTTTGTTCGTGAACTCGTCTCCTCTGGGCGATTAACCACTCAGTTTGTTCCGTCTCACTTACAGGTTGCGGACATCTTCACCAAGAGCCTTCCACGGCTGCCTTTTGAGTTTCTTCGGTCCAAGCTTTGCGTCTACTTACACCCCACGCAACGCTTGCGGGGGGATATTAAAGATAATCCCGTAAAATAGGCCATAAAATAGGAAATTTAAATAATTAGAATATATTGTATTAAATAGAGGATTATCTTATTTTAATTGTATAGTTGACTTGTACAAACATGTAACCATTATTTAAATTGATCTAATCCTAATCACAAATCGATTGATTGTGATATACAATTATTCACACACCTGGTGGATATTTTAATACACTTGACCAAATAGTTAATACTTTAAAATTAGTTCACGATAAGCTTATTTGAAACATTTTTATGTAAAACTTTGCCTAAAAATATGATATCACTCAGTAAAAAACTTAATATAATTTAGAAGAAGTTATTATGTACATTTTTTATACCCATGCATCACTAATAGTGTTAGTCTTATAAATAATATTGTTACTTCTTATAGATAATAGTATAACTTTTTATTGTGAACAATATTTTCATAATACTTTTTATTTTAGAAGACCAAAAAGCTAACAATAAATAAGATAAGCAAGATCACAAAAAAAAAAAATTGGTAGAAGGAATAATTGAATAAGTTTATATGGTAAAGTAATTTAATGTCTTTTTGGGCTTACTGCCTATATGGGCTGGTTATGTGATAGATTTATTATATCAGGCTTATGGGCTTATATGTTAAAAAAATATAAGCCCAGTTTATATGCACCACATCTGTTGCTATTACACACCTTTCAATCTTATTAATTTAACATATATACAAAGTATCGTAAATATCCTCTGACACTCTCCATTTTAAAATAGGTATACCACCTCTTAATTTTCGGAAAATAAAAATTAAACCCAAATTTGTAGGATACCAGTATTTCAAAATGTGGAAAAAAGAGGCAAAATATCAATAGACAAATAAAAAAAGCAAAAAAAAAAAAAAAAAAAACTCAACAGTTTTAATTCGAAAAAATCATTCCAAAAAGTAATATGTTTTATTATATTTTTTAAATAAGAGAAGGCATAATTCATAAAAATAAATGTGAATAAATTTTCGGTATTTTTTTTAAATATAAAAAATTAATTTGAATACTCTTTTATAAATTTTCACAAGATCAAAATTGAATAAAGATGTGCAGTTGAATGTGGATATAGATATTGAGAAAGGAGTAGAGTATAGTTAGTATATGGGCCAGACTATATACCCCCAATTTTATAAGATACACCTACACACATTATTAAATATCTATTTTACCTATTTTTATAAAAAAAATTGAATTAAATATACATTAATTTTAATATATCCATAAAATATAATTGTTAAATACATATTTTTCTTAACATGTTGCCGTCTTCCATCAATTCATTATTCGACGTTACAAGAAAAAGGCAAAAAAATCAGAAGATGCACAAAAATTATATTCTAAAAAATCAGTTCAAAAATACTAAAAAAATCTTAATACATCTATTTTAAAAAATAAAAAAAATTAGATTTTTCTTGAAAAATATATATATTTCACTAAAAAAAATTTGAATAGAAATTTTGCAAATTTTTTCGAAATTAGAAAAAATTTCTAGAAAAAGAAATCGCAAATCTCTTATTTTTTCGTAGAATTCGATTCAAAAATTTGAAGATAGAAAGGAAAAAAAATAGAGAATAAACAACCTAATCATTGGCCGTGCGAGTAGGAGAAGATAAAAGAAAAAGAAATTGTGAGGGCGACTATGATGTACGGGTGGTGGTAGGAGTGGCAACCAGGCCGGGTCGGGCCGGCCCAGCACTGGCCCATCGGGCTATTAGTATTTTACGGACCGGATCGGGCTCGGTACTAATCGGTCCTCCATTTTAACGGCCCAATCTGACCCTATATAGGCCACTACACCAAAATGACCCATTACTTTAATAATTAAATTTGTAAAATAAATCATTTATATTTAATATTTTTAGCATGTAAAAATAATAAAGATATTATAATAGACACTAAAATATAAACCCAAAATATTTTCAATATTAATTTAAAGATAAGACATCAATTAGCCGAAAAAGTACAAGTCCAATAAAATGTAATACAAGTTCAAAAAATTTGTTGTTACTACTATTGCAAAAAATCTATTGTTATTGCTATTGCTAAAACATAATATTTGTATGTTAGTGTTTTGTTTTGGGCCTTTGGTATTGCATATTGGTAGTTTCAATTTATAAAAAAAAAATAGTATCGGACAAGTCTTTTTTCGGGCCAAGCTCGGCCTGAGCCCGGTCGGCCCGACGAGCCTACCGGGCTGGGCCAAATAGACCCAGTTCATTTCGGGTTGATATTTTCTAGGCCAGCCTGGCCTGAAACATATGACAAGAATATAAAAAAAACAGAGGTTAAGACCATGTTTATCAGCGACTGCTGAGGGTGGGTCGCGACTAAAAGACAAAAAAAAATGGGAAAGGAAGGGGTCGTCGACCCGTGCTGTGTCACAGCATGCCTTCTCAAATTTGGGGGGACAATCATTTGTTCACACATGTCAACTCTTGATTGGTTCTCCATATTTTATAGATAATGTTATTTATCTTAAAAATTATTAATTAAAAAAATATCAAAATTCGTATTTTTTCATTCTCTATAAATAGAGACCACTCTTGATATATTTTGGAGCACATTAAAAATCACTCTATTTTTTCTCACAATTTCTCTTCATTTTCAATGACAGATCCAAATAATCCATATATTCTCAATTCTGAAGAGTATTCCAACTCCCAAAATTATCCAAACACTCAAAATTATTCAAACTCTCAAAATTTTCTAGATTTTGGAAGCTATTCGAATTTCCAGTTTTCTCCAAATCCCAATCAAGTTCCTACATCTTCAAACATCCAAAACTTCAAAACATCTCTCGAATTTTTTTTGAAGATGTTCAGCAAACAAACAAAAGTTCTCAGAAACGTGTAAATTCTATTCCATGGGGTTTGAAAGAAGATGAGGCTCTAATGTCGAGTTATATTTTCGTCAGGGAAGATAAAGTGCGTGGAAAAAATCAAAAAAATACTTTGGGGACGAGTGGCGAAAATGTTCGAAGCAGTTCGGGTAGAAAATCCACAAGAAATACATAAAAAAACATGAATTCACTGAAAGGTCGTTACAGAAGTCTGTATGAAACTGTGAACAAGTGGATTGCTGCTTACAAGGAAGCATATAAAATGAAAAGGAGCGGAATGAGCGATAAAGATGTTGAGACAACATCTCACACTATTTACGAGGCAAGTAATAAAGTTAAGTTTCTTGATTTACATGTATTTCAAACAATTATGATTAACCATCCAAAGTGGGAGTTGAATCTGAGTCGTGACTCAACACGTGCTCGTCCTGAGGATGAAGAGAGCTATGAAGAAAGTGGTGGCAGTAAAAAAAGACCGAGGACAAGTGAAGATGGGCTGCATTCATCTCAATAAACTCCAATCAACGATTTTTCGTCGATTCCTCGTCCTGAAGGTAGAGAAGCATCTAAATAAAAGGAAAAGGTAAATCTTCACAATCTTCTTCCATTTCCTGATGATTTTACTGCAGAACTTAAAGCAATGAGGCTCTCCAGAAAGGAAGAACTTGATATTGTGGTCAAACTGACCAAAGATAAAACACGTGAAAAAAAAATCAAGAGTATGGAGATCAATGCTATGTTGCTGAACACATTATTGGCAAAAGCCCACTTATCACCGGAAGAGGAAGAGATGAAACATCGTCTAATGGCAATTGTATTTGGAAATTAATTGTTGTTTATTTTTTTTGTAATTTAAATTCGTGTCTTTTTAGTTATTGTCATTATACGAACTTTAGTTGTTTGAATTATGTAACTTTATGTTGTTTGAATTATGTAACTTTATGTCATTTTTCTTTAATTATCTAACTTTAGTTGTTTCAATTTAAAGTTGCGTACTCTCTTTTGAATATATGTCAGAACTTTTGCAACATGAATGACTAAGAGTGTTTTGGAGCTATCGTATAAGTTAAAAAGTACAAATAATGACATGAATTCACAAGCATTACAGAAAGCTTTAATTATTGTCCTACAAATAATGGCATGAAGTCACATGCATTCACATGTCTTGTCTTTACAACTCACACTCATTCACATGACTTGTCTTTTAATTGGTGTAAAAATTGTTCGAAATTCACATACATATTTTGCTTCATTTGATTGAATTTTTTGTAATTATTTATATTAATTGATTAATTGTGCTTAATGATGAGAAATATATATATATATATATATATTCCTATTTTTACAGGAAATTATGATTATTTTGGAGCAAAATACATGTTAATATCAATGGAGTCAATTAAAGAGGCATATTCCATTTTTCTATCGAAGGTCAAAAGTGTAATTTGAGAAGGAGCATCTTTTCCATTATTGTTACAAACTGGAATCACTCCACTGCAACCAATTCCTCTCCACTGTACACCATGCCATTTCAACCACTGCTCCCGACGCCCACAGCACCGAATGGAAACCGCCTCACTGCTCCGTCACCATTCATTCTTCAACTCTCCTCCACATAACAGCAGCTCGCGACACTACTGCTCCGCATCTCATTCGCCGGAAACTGCCCTGCTCTCGCTCGCAACCGACTGCTCCCCAATCGAAGCCGGAATTAACGCCTTCCAACCGCCGTCTGCAACACCGTTCGCAGCCACTCACGCGGTGGAAACCGCTCGCCGTTGCCTAAATCCTACACGCAGCTGTCTCTGATTCGTCGCTCGACTGCACCCATACCTGCAAACCGAGCCTAGCCGCCTGCTCTGCCGCAAACCGCCCGACTTCTGAAAACCGCCATTGATGCCCACTCGAAGCTGCTTTCACAGCCATCGCTGTCTTCGCGACGTCGTCCTTCTTCGCACCGGAGTCAATTCTGCATCTTTGTTTTTTTTTCGCTGATCCAAGCACGACACCACTGAAACCACATCTCCGATTCACAGCGTCGCCGCCAGCAATTCCTTACTCGCAGCCGTCCGTAACTACCTAATGGCCGGTAAGGATGAGTTAATTGGGCACAGTTATTTAATTGTTTCAAGTCCAATTCCTTTTAGCCCAATTGAGAGTTTCATTTTATATATATATATATATATATATGAAGGTAAATATATGATAAAAAACTATTCGGGAGAACAGTAGATTAGAGGGAGATTACGATTCTGATTTTTTTGGGGAAGCAGTGAAAGGGACGAATTTTTTCATTCATTATTCCATTATTTCGTTTACAGCAGTTCTATTGAGAGAGTTAGGGCTTCTACTTTTTTTAACTTTGAGTGCTTTTCTTTGTGGATTCCTTCTTACCGCATATCAATTATATATCTTGTTCTTTAATTTTTTACATTTTAAATTTTGCAATGGATTATTTGATGTATTTTATTGAATTTGCTTTCTTGTTTAATTCAGTTATATTCTAATTTATTCATGTTCTAAACATGTGATTTAGGATAAAGTACCATGTTAGAATTAGACTAATTTCCTGATCATTTGAGACTCATTTTATGTAGTGCTTTATAATTTAAGATAACATTTAGGAGTTTTGGTTTAATTAATTTGAATACGTGCATGCTTAAGACTATTAGGTGTACGAGTTCGATTAATTTAATTATATGATTTCTAAATTGTGAGCCTTGTTAATTGGTCTAATGCTTGGACCAGTTGTGTCAATTAGCTGAGGACAACTGCATAAAATACCGTAATAATAATCGGTGAAAGCCGAATATGATAGTTTAAGTACCCTTGCGGGAAATAGTTAAATTATTCAACACCATAGGATATTAATTTATCTTGAAGGCGAGAATGAGGGCTCTAGATGCACTTATCCTGACTCGTCGATGATAGACAACATAGTTTAATTACTTGTCTATGAGTATTAGACTTAATTAAGTGGTGGCTCTTGATCCTTCTATGTGAACACTTTTTAATCTTGGTCTAGACTAATAGGGGGGAAATTATCTTAATGATCATGTTTAGAGCATAATCTCAATCCATGCATTTTCAACCTTGGAAGTTAGTTATTGTGTTCTTAAGTTTAATTTCGTACTTAGTTTTCTTTCTAATTCTATTTGATTTGCATGAGTAATAGACCATAGGAACAACCCCCTCGCCCCCCCTCCCAGTATAAGTTATTTTACAATATAAACAAACACACACATTCTCCTAATTTTCCTCTCTTGGGTTCGATAAAACTTGATCGAAATACTTGCTAGTGTTGCATGATCTCTTCCTCCTAAGAGTTAGGATTTTACTTATTTGCAAAATTTAAGAACAAGCCAATGATAATTCACACTTTTGTACTCCTAAAAATTATTATCATACGCATAACAAAACTTTCAACATAGCCTCCCCCTCCTCCTTCTCCTTCTTCTTCTTCATCTTCAGTCTTTCAATTTCTCTAAAAAAATGTCTTCAAGCTCAAGTTCTAATACTACCGATTTGTTTAATTTTGATGAATGGGAAATAGACTTCATTCAACAAAACCGTCTTATTGATCATATGATTGATAATGTAATTGCTAGTACTCATCATACTCTTCCCACTCCTAGAGCTAGAAGGACGGTTATTGAGAATTGAGGAAGGTCACGATCGTTTGTTCAATGACTACTTCTCTGACAACCCAACATATCCTGCAAATATTTTTCGACAGCGATTTCGAATGCATAAGCATGTTTTTCTTCGCATAGTGAATGAAATCACTACTAACGATGAATATTTTCAACAAAAGCGCAATAATGCAGGTAGACTAGGTCTTTCACCATTATAGAAATGTACTGCTGCCATGTGGGTGTTGGCCTATGGTACATCAGCTGATGCAGTCGATGAGTACCTTCGAATGAGCAAAGCAATGATAAGAAAATATCTCGTGAAATTCGTAGAAGGCATTATTTCCAACTTCAGTGAGGAGTATCTTAGAAGGCCCAATGAACAAGATTTGGCAAGATTACTCTATGTCGGAGAACAGCGTGGGTTTCCTAGCATGTACAGAAGTATTGATTGCATGCATTGAGAATGGAAAAATTGTCCTACCGCATGGGCTGGACAATATGCTGGAAGGAGCGGAAAACCGACACTCATTTTGGAAGTCGTTGCTTCATATGATTTGTGGATATGGCACACATTCTTGGGAACATCAGGTACGTGCAATGATGTCAATGTACTTCACCGATCTCCTATTTTTCAGGATATTTTGGAAGGTAGAGCACCAGAAATAAATTACATAGTGAATGGTAATGAATATAATATGGGCTATTATCTCACTGATGGAATATATCCAAGATGGGCTGCATTTGTTAAATCAATTACTACTCATGTGATCGAGAAGCACAAGATGTTTGCAAAACAACACGAGGCTGCAAGAAAAGATGTTGAACGAGCATTTGGGGTTCTACAGGCTCGCCTCGCATTCATCAAACGGCCATGTCTTCTTTGGGATCGTGATATAATCAGAAAGATTATGATTTGCTTGTATTATCATGTACAATATGATAGTAGAAGATGAAAGAGACACATATCAGAACTACTATGATACCACAGAATTTGAAAGCAATCAACCCACAAATAAAAAAGTTGTAGAAAAAGAAGATAATGAAATATCTTACTCCTGTGAAAGGTCAAAATTAGCCGCATATATGATTAACAGGGAACAACTTCGCAATACAAAATCTTAAGAATGATTTGATTGAGCACATTTGGCAAAAATTTGGTGATTGTAATTGAATCAAGTTTGTAATTTTCATCTTATTTATTTGTAATTTTCATCTTATACATTTTTAGTTTTATTTTCATTATGTTCCAAATTAATCAAGTTTTAATTTTAATTTTGTGTGATAATCTTTTTTCATGTTAATTAGAAATTATTAGTAAAAAAATATTTTTATTAATTAATTTTAAAATAAAAATAATTATTGATAATATATAATAAATAAAATAAAAGAATAATGAAATGATATAATATTAGTTAACCTAGGTTGAATGAGTTGCTGATAAAAGTAAGATAAATAGATGTATGGTAGATTGTGTAGATGGATAAGAGATAAATAATATTTAATTGAGGGACCTAGGTTGGAGGGGTTGCTGATAACCTTGGTCTAAGGGTCATATCATGAGGGAGACATAAAAGAGAAAAAAAAAAAGGGTATCGTTTAGAGAAAGAGAGTCAAAAAAAGGGAAAAAATTAAAATCAAGGTGTGGAGAGAGATGATTTTGGGTGGGTGTAGATATGAGAGAAAATTAAAATTTTAAATAAATATGAAAATGAGAATTTAATATAAGTGACTTAATTTTATAATGTGTGTACTCGATTATGTGGCTAATTACTCGTGTAAAATCACTCAAACAATAATCTAAGTCTATGAACTAATTTGATTGCATGAAATATAGAGAAAGTAGTAGTGAGAGAAATTGTGTAATGTTCTTGTATTAGAGAGAGATTGAAATCCCTTCAAATGAATACAATTTTCTTATTTATACTTTTGCATGGGTGATGTGGCATCTAACTAAGCCACTTAGTCTCATATCGTGACAAGTGTCATCCACTTGTCACTATTTAACCTCTTAAGCCCACTAATTCCTTTCTAAAAGACTAATTTGTCCTTCTTCATTGATCTCTTTCCCAGGGCAGACCAATTATTTCTTGGGCGAGCAATCTTTGGTGGGGTAGATGTCTTTCACGTGGCCGATGAGGTGGTGACATGTTTGCCTCTATGTGGGGTGTCAGGTGTGCATCCCCGCTTGCCCCCATCGTATGGGTATGATTAATTGTCTTATCGGCATCCACAATGGTGTTGGGCGAGCAGCTTAGGGAAGCAACATTTAACTTGTATTCTCCTTGCTTGTTAGTTGGACATACATCTTAAGATATAGAACGAGCAGGGTGGCTAGCAACTTTAAGATGACCACGTAGGCTTGTTGACTTGGTTCATCCCTGCTCGCCTTTAGACTTCATATGGATAGATAGGTGGCGAACAACTTTATCTTGGCCACGTAGGCTTGCTGACTTGATCCATCCTTGCTCGCCTATGATCTTGTCATTATCAAGATTTTCTTTAATTATTAATTAAGCATCATTAATTATTCTTTAATTGTCGGCGTGATTCCTTTTATCAACATGTACCACAAATTAAATATGGGTGCATATAACCTAGGCTTAAAAACAATAGGGAGAATTTTTTTTTCTCTTATCTATTTTGTGACATTTTTACTATTACTCATATTTATATTACAAATTGCCAGGAGTTCAATATTGTGGAACAATCACATGCATTTTTTCAGAATGATTTCCCATCCCTTTCTTCTCCGAGTTCAATATTATATATAATATTAACTTTTATGTATTTTAAATTTTAAAAATATTTCAAATTTTATGTATAATTTTGTTGATTTATACTTATTAATAATAATTATTTCAAATTAAAAAAATTAGCTGGAAATGAAATATTCCTGCAGAGGCAGGTTCCCGCAGAACAGAGATAGAAAAAGATATTTTCCCAAAAAAATATATGGAGATAAAAATTGATCCCTTAACCCGTCCTAACCCACTCCACTCCATCCCACCCCATCCCCATTCCTTTGACAAGTCTGCCAAATAGGCAGACATGGAAAGAAAATTGGAAGGAAGATGACAATAAGAGAGAAATAAGAAAGTTATGTGGGTGGATGAGAAAAAGTCAAGAACGAAAGGGAGAAGAAAAAAGATAATTAGATTTTTAAAAAAATTGGAGTAGTCATCTTGTATGTACTATCAATAAATGTGATGCATAATCTGGGTGAAATATATTTCCTATCCTTTTCTTTTTTTTACAACATCAATATGCATGGCCAAATTTATCTAGGGTGGTTGACAAAACTTGGAGATTACCAAATCCAATTCATAATTTGGAAGGAGAAAGAATGAACTGGAATCCATTTTCATGCTAGGTTTAACTTTTTGATGTATTTCCATGATCTGGAAAAGAGCAAATCTGATGTGCACCAGGTGCACGGTGCACTCATTCAACAGTTGAAATAATTTATATTGAAAAGTGAAGGTTGATTACACTGAAAGTTGCAGATTGATATACTGAAAAGTTAATACTAAAAAATTAATAACAGTGTAAACTTTTCAGTATATTGACTCATAACTTTTCAGTATACCAATCCGCACCTTTTACAAACAATTTTAACCGTTTAGTTAATGCGTCGTACACCAATTGCATATGAGATCTTCCCTTTGAAAATATATATGATTTAATTGGCTGGATTTTAGAAAAGTAATATAATTTACTGCATTTTAAAGGTCTAATGTGATTTATCAATTATTTATATATTTATTTTAGGAACTTCATTTTTAATATGTAAATTTCACGTGTCACTTTTTTATTTATTTATAATATCAATGTGCTTAACTTCGAAACTTGGGGGTTTATTTTTTAAAATATTATGTTTTTTATTTTTACTTATGTAAATAAGGTAATTTTTAGAGGGATTATTAAAATAAGTAAAAACGTAAATGTGCTTAACGATTTAAGAAAAAATGTGAACTACTTTCGCGTTTCTCAAACGTCCGTTACATCCTTTATTATTGTGCTTCCACATTTGTCTACCCAGCATCAATATTACTCCTACGTAGAGCTGTTATACGAGCCGAGCGAGCCCGAGTAGTGCCAGGCTCGGCTCGTTAAGCTTATCGAGTCGAGCCGAGCCTAGCTCGTTAAGTAAACGAGTATTTTTTTGAGCTCGGCTCGGCTCGTTTAACACTTCAAGTCGAGTCGAGTCGAGCCCTTAACGAGCCGAGCTCACGAGCAGCTCGTTTATTTTAACAACAATAAAGCTAAAACTATCACCAATTCACCAGTATGAGTGATTTGAGAATATGAATTGTATTATTATGTAAAATATTAATATTTTATACCCTAAATTATATAATATTTATAAAATAACCTCTATTTTTCGATCCTACCGAGCAGCTCGCGAGCCTACCGAATCGAGCCGAGCCGAGCTCGTTAAGAAAACGAGTATTTTTTAAGGCTCGGCTCGGCTCGTTTAACAATCGAGCCGAGTCGAGTCGAGCCTTAACGAGCCGAGTTGAGCCGAGCTCACGAGCGGCTCGTTTATTTTAACAGCTCTACTCCCACGATCCAAAACCCTCCCCACCCCCCTCTCTATTTGCAGGCCATTATTACTCTCTTTCTGCCCTCCATCACCCTCCCCCAATCCCAACCCACCCCCAAACTCACACACCAACAAACACTGACACCCCCACACACACATTCTCACTCGCACACTCTCATTTTAATTTTTTTTATTTTTATTAAATATTTAATTTTTTATGATGATATTTTAAATTTAAATATTATAAAATTGTTTTGTTATTAATTATACCTAAGTATTTTTACTTGTGCGATGTACAGTCTATGACATTTATTATATAAAAATTTAATTCTATTAATGTAATTAATTATCTTATTAAATGCATGAATTTCAAATTACAATGTCAAGTATTAATTTTTCTATATATTACATTTTTTTATATTTCAGAAGGCATTGCACACAAATATATTTTTTGTATTATATTTTTTCTTATGTGTCCAGTATTAATTATATATTTTTATGTAATTATCTTATTATATTTTTTCTATATATTCTATTATGCTTCACATTCCACTAATAATGTTTCACCCCACATTCCACTAATTATTACACACAAATATATTTATCACTTAAATTGAACAATGTACTCTCATTTAAAAAATTATTTTATTCCATTTAAACACTATAAGTTAACTTATATATAAAATTTTAAAAAATATTAATTTTACAATATCTTCTTAGACAGATAAAGTAGGGTCATTAATTTAAAAAAAAAAAAATTTGATGTGTACAATTAACTTATTTTAATAAATATGAGCCTTTTAATATTAAAATGATTTTTTTACTAAAATTAAATTAAAATAAATTAATTTTCTTATTTTTAACTTTTCTTTTATAACAGATTTTTAATTTTGGAACTTTGACTTGGGGTGGGGTGGGATGAGTCAAAATACAATATCTAAAGAAAATGCAACTTTGTTCAGTCCTTTCACGTGAGCTTGTCTGCGGCCATGATTCTTCTGCCACGTTGTCATAAAACGTGAAAGGGATTCACGTTTTCCCACTTTAGCAGACGGACATCCCTTACAGCTAACGGAGTTGATTTTGATCCGGTAAATCGTGAACTGAGTTCACGATTCTGCTTAAAAACGTAAATTACTTAGAAAATACTGTATTTTTATAATCACAAATAAAAATTACAATATTTAAAAAAATAAACCAAACTCGAGAGTCTTATAACTTATAAGAAACAATATCGTATATGAGACAATTTCGGTCATATTTTTCGTTTGCCATGTGATTAGGCTTCACCCCATATTTCCCATTAACACATTTAGAAATCGATAAAGTAAAAAAAAAAAAATCTTTTGTGCACAAGTTACGCCGTATAATTCAAGTGTATTTTTAAATAGTTATATTATTTATTATTGAAAAGATATACAAATTATTATTGAAAAGTTACCTTCAAGTGTATTTTTAAATAGTTATAGTATTTATTATTGAAAAGTTACACTATTAAAGATACACTTTTCAATAATAATATGTGTAACTTTTCAGTAGTATTTTGTATAATTTTTTAAAAATGAACTTGAGTTGCACGGTGTAACCAGTGCATATAAGACTAAGCAGGTAAAATATTGTGCGAGATGGACAACAATCATCTCTTCTAAAATATTAAAGCATTATTTCTAAATTTTATTTAGTCTCATTGTAAAATTAATTTTATTTTACAAGTTTATTATCTAAAATTAATTTTTTTTATCGGTTATTATCTAAAATTAATGATCTAAAGATATAAGTGATATTTACATATTAATTCAAAAAATAGTTATTTTTATAAATTAATTTAAGATATATGCATATATTCATAAATATTTTTGCACAGAAAATAATTTATTTTTTATACCCAAAAGTATAATTTATTTTTTGGCACAGAACCATTAATTTATATTTAGTGATATTTTTTAAACTATTTTAGAATTTTTTTTCATAGCACAGAAAATGATTTTCTAATCACTTAGCTTTTTCAGAAGAGTAAATCTCATGTGCACCAGTTACATTGTGTAATTCAAGTGTATTTTTAAAAAGTTAAACAATTTATTATTGAAAAATTGCACAAATTATTACTGAAAAGTTATACTATGAAATATACACTTTTCAGTAATAACATGTGTAATTTTTCAATAGTATTTTGTGTAACTTTTAAAAAAATGAACTTGAGTTGCACCGTGTAATTGGTGCATACAAGACTAATCATTTTTCAGAAATCTTAAAAACTGCACCATATAATGAGGACAATAAATTCAAACAACTTGAAATATATATATATATATATATATATATAATTATTTGTTTATTTTTTCAACAAAAATAATAAAATCTCTATATATATACTAGTACGTATACCCGCGAATTTTGCAGTATAAAATAAATATTATATGTATAAAAAATTATACTTTTGTTATTTGAAGAATAATATTTTTATAAATGTAATATTGAATTATAAGATAATTAATTTTTGTTTGATTTATTTAATTTTTTGTATTTATTTGATTAAATATTTTACAAATTAAATTTAAAATTAATTAAATAAGTCAAAAAATAACTTCATCTCCTAAAAATAATAATCATTTATAATTGAAATATATTTTGTAACAAAAAGCTTTTGATTTATCATGTTTATAGAATTGAAATTAAGATCAAAGTTAATTATTTTTTTGTAAGATTTAGCTTGTCATATTTGAAAAAAAATCAAGAAATATCTAAAACTTATTTTATTATATTTAAAGATAAACAAAAAAAATATTTGAATTATAATTTTTAATTATTATATGAGTATATCAAATGGAAATCAAAAATATAATATTTATAAATTTATTTTATTATAACTAAAATTAAAAAATATTATAAGATTCAGTCGCTCTTAAATGATAAAAATAAAAGAGAATTAGATAAATAAAATTAGGAGATAATATTTTATAAGATTTTTTTTTATAATTAAAGAAAATTTTAAAAAAATCATATAAAATTTATTTTTATGGGTTTATCTTTTTTAGTTTATTAAAAAGTGATTCATGATATGAACCACTTTAATACAAAATCAACTCTAAAATAAAATATTAATAAATTTTTGAATAATATAAACACATTAGTAAGTATAAAAAATGATGATTAGATCCACATATAATATTCATCTACGAATAACTTAACATCTTAGAAATAATGTGATACATAAACAACAACAACAACATCAACAACAACAACAACAACAACAATAATAATAATAATAATAATAATAAATATGATTAGATGTGCAAATAATTTATAAAAATAACAATAAAATTAAGATTAAATAAAAATTAATTAAACCAATTACGGTCAATACAAATATATAGATATATATAATATATATATATTTATACAATATTAAAATGTGCGGTCAAAATTAAAACACTTAAATTATAATGTCGAAATTAATTTTTAATACCAAAATTAATGAGAATTAAGAAATTTCGAAATCGAGCATTCTGGTTGATTTCATAACTTCGTCTTTATATAATATTAAGATAAGATATACTCCCACGGTCCTACTATAAGTTGCTCATGTCGTCATTTTCGTCCGTTCCACTATATATTGCTCATTGTTTTTTAATTTACCTTTTTTGAAAACTACTATTCACTTCTTTATTATTATTTTTAATACTTTATACACTATTTTTATTACTTTTTTATTTTTTTCCATCACATCACTTATAATTTTTTATTTTTTTCATCACATCATTTATACTTTTTTAATTTTACTTTAATTCGTGTGTCCAAAAGCAACGAGCAACTTATAGCGGGAGGGAGGGAGTAGATTTTTGTCGACAAGAATAATAAAATCGTAAGAAGCCATTTATTCTGAACATTCTAAAAGTGTCATGAAACCACATGATCTCCCAGGCTTGTATTATTGACTGTACAGATCAAGAAATAGTAATAAATAAATAGCGCAAGTGATAATTCATGCTTACATCTTATCAGAAATGTTGATAATTAAATAGGTTGCTAATACGTCAAAGTGGTCCACATTTTCATTTTTAGTTTTTCACGCTTTGGAACAGGGTATCTTTTATTTTAAATATTCTTTTCATTATTAAAACCTTAGATTTTTTTATATATATATAAATTAGACCATCTCCAGCAGAGGAATATTGGAGTACTTTTTTTTGTTTAAAAAAAGAAAAGAAAAAGAAATTACCCCCAGCAGCTCAAACAACATGCCAATCGACATCAGTACTACATTTATTCGATTTTCTTTAAATTGCTTAGATAATGATGATTATAAACTCAATTAAGACTGCACTATTTTAGTTTGAGCCACTTTTCGGCTTTCCTTTTTTTTTTTTAAAAAATAAAATAAAAAGTAATATTTTGTTCATTTCTTATAGTCGTGGAGAATATAATCAATAAACATCAAATATTTGTATGGACCTAATATATTATACATGCAGATATATTTTTAAACAATTAAAGTTATATATACTAAAATATTTAAATTATATATATATATATATACTAAAACAGTTATAGTTAGACAATTATAATTCTTCAGTGTAAATGATTGTAATTTTTCAGTGTAAATATCTTTTATCGTTTTAAAAATATATTTAAGATGTACAGTATATTTAATGCATGAGAGGTTTTTAAAAGCAAGAGTAGATAAAATATTGAAATACAAATGAAAACAAAAAATGTGGGCAAATTATTATGTGTTACCTTCATTTCAAAATAAAATTTTCATAAATTTATTTATTTATATCAAATATTGACTTTTGAAGTAAAGTCATGACTGCTGTGTGGAAACAAAAATGAAAAAAGTAATATACTTTTTTAATATTTTTGTGAATTTAAAGGTTAAAGATTGTTTGTAGCATAATATTGTTTTTATCAATTTTAAATGAAAATTTTATTGCAAAACAATCCTAAAAGATAAGTAGAAAACCTAAACAGGAACGAAAGAAGTACGTGAAACTTAGGCAAATTTATTTAAATAATGTGCTTTTTCAAATAAATTATCAAAGTAGGGTAAGAAATGTTTTGTTTATGAATATAAAACCAATCGGTATTCAAATTCCGACCGGTGACGTACACTCAGGTGGATCATGAGCTCATGGCAGGTTTGCATTCATGACAGATTTGACTTAGCATACACATTTTAGTTAGTTATAGGCAGCATAAATTTATTTAATTAATTAAATTCTTAATTTGTTTTGGATTGAAATTAGTATAAATTTATTTAAAAACTAATTAATTAATTTGCCTTACTATTTTCACGTAAGCTAATTTATTCTTACTCTTTGTTTTAACATATTACTTTATATATTAAAAAGTAGGCTTAATTGTAAATTAAATCACGACTTTTTCTAAATTTTTTTTTTAAGCTAAACTTTTGAATTTTATTAAAAAAAGCTTCAAGTTAACTTATTTTTGCAATTAAGACATACAGGTAAATTTGCTTCTGCCCGAAGTCTACGTGGCAATTGACCATAAAAAAACTTAAATTACATGAAAAAAGATTATAATTTTAAGTGCAATTTAAATCATGACATTTTATAAATTGCATTTTAAACTAAATTTTTGGATCATGTTAAAAATAAAACTTAAATTTAATTTTTTTTCGATTAAGGATTACAAACACATTTATCTCTGCATTGCTTATGTTACGTATACGAGGCAACGATCCGCAAACAAAAAATACGTGAAAAAAATTAAAATTAAAATTTTAAATTCCAAATAATTGACGCACAAAAATATAAAATACGTGAAAAAACTTAAAATTGAAATTTTAAATTCCAAATAATTTTTCAAAACCTTACGTTTTAATTTCATTTCACATATTTTTATTTGGAATTAAAATACGAAAAAAAAACTTAAAATTGAAATTTCAAATAAAATGTGTTTGTAATCTTTTTATGATTTAAATTGCAATTAAGATTATAATTTTTTTTCATGTAATTTAAGTTTTTTATGGTCAATTGTCACATAGGTGCCACGTAGACTTCGGTCAGAAGCAAATCTGTCCGTAAGTCTTAATTACAAAAATAAGTTAACTTGAAGTTTTTTTTATCAAAATTCAAAAGTTTAGCTTAAAATGCAAAATTGAAAAAAATCGTTATTTAATTTGCAATTAAGCCTACTTTTTAATATATAAAGAAATATGTTAAAACGAAAAGTAAGTATAAATTAGCTTGCGTGAAAATAGTAAGGCAAATTAATTAATTCGTTTTTAAATAAATTTATCCTAATATCAATCCAAAACAAATTAAGAATTTAATTAATTAAATAAATTTATGCCGCCTAACTAACTAAAATGTGTATGCTAAGTCACACCTGCCATGCCATGAATGCAAACCTGCCATGAGCCCGTGAGTGTACGTCACCAGTCGGAAATTCAAATACCGATTAGTTTTATTTCCATAAACAAAACATTTCTTTCCCTACTTTGATAATTTGTTTGGAAAAGCACATTATTTAAATAAATTTGCCTGAAACTTACATGAACGGCATGAGTTGTTCATTAAAATTATGAGTTGTTTTTATTAAAATATTTATTTTAAAGGATATTTATTATTTTTGTTTAAGGGTATTACTTGAATGGTATTGGCTGCTAACCAATTTTACTATAAATAAATTTTACACTGTACATACTTAAACTTTAACCCTACTCTTTTTTCTCTCATAAAAATATTTATATTTTAAAATTTTACACGTATTAATAAAACATCATTTATTAGTGACTGAAAGTTGAAATTCTAAATTTTACCTACAACATTTTACATGCCCTTAATTATTGAAAGAAAAACAATAATAATAAATTTAATTATGAATATATTCAAACAATATACATACTTTTAATTTAGAAATAGTAATAATTTCAAAATACATGAGATTAATGACTATTATGGGATATGAGTATAAAAATCCACTGAACATTTTTAATTTTCCTCCATACATGATCCTTAATAATTGCAATAATAATAATAATTTAATAATGTTGATATTAATTGTCGTCTTCTTAGGGCCGGGCATCTAGTGATCAGTGACAACATCAATTATTAGATTAGGTAATTAGTGTCCTGAGTACACGGGTTGGATCTCAACTCTCATATTTATTTTTTCACTACTTTTCGGATAATTAGTAATTAATCTTGACGTGTTTATCACTTTATCTTGGTCAATTATTTAAACTTAATTATGTGATGTCACATCATGTAACCAAGTTTAACATACAAAACTACCAAAATATTATTTTGTATTTATAGAGAGATTTGAAATAAATCTGTTGGAGGAGATCTTTTTAAATATTTCCATATTAGGTAGGTTCAGGTCAGCTTGTACGCTTAAAAAGGGAAACTTTGTGGTCGCCGCCTGCACTTTTGAGGAATAATAAATGCAGTGCAGTCTCCGTACATGTGTTGTCGACATCTGATTGGCTGTCCATTAAAATGGCTAGTTCTTGATGTGACTTTATGCTTCCTCATACATTTAAAACTCTGAGTGTCTTGCACTTTACTCAGGTCAAATGTTTGTCTTATCCGGAACTGGTGACATTCTTATGTCCTCAGGTGTTAACATAAATGTTAACTCTCATTGCTTCAGCACGTTTTTTTCATCAGGACCTTATGAGTGTCAGTAGATGATCACTTAGCCTGACTACTCAGGCTACGTCCGCCTTCACTGAGTGAGTCCTGGCCTGAGCATGCTTAGGGTACTCAGTAGGAACATCATCAGTGGGAAACTTCAGGATTGTCTTCGACTTCTTCAGGACCGATCTTAAGATTCTTCAGGATCAGCTTCAAGTCAGATGTCTTGAGTTGTCTTTAGTGCGAACTCTGACATTCAGGCTTGAACCCTCTTTTGACTTATGATCTTTGGGACGTCTCCATCAATTTTCAGTCTTTAGTGCGTTCCTCCTGAACTGAATATCTGTGAATAGAAAATCTATTTTAACCTGACTAGTCCAGAGCTAATCAATCTTGACCAACTATACTTAGGCAAATTCATCAACGGGTTTTGGGATCTGAATCAAAACACTCGAATTGTATCCCAACAATTTCTATACAAATAAATAAATATTTATGAAAAACCAATATGTTTTCTCATAGTAACACACATGATTTTTCTCTTACATTATGTTAAAAACTATTTATTTTATAAAAATAAATAAATATATGAAAAATAACAACATTTTATAAGATTGTAACACATATTTGCTCTAATAGTAACACATATTTGCTCCCTAATTTGTGTTACTATATGGACAAATATGTGTTATTGTAGGATAAAATGTATTTTTCTTAAGAACAAATATATTTTTTAAAAATTTAATCATCATCTCTTAATGCTAGATATATTGATTCATGTAATAACACACTTTTTACTATTTTATATGTGTTATTATAAAATAAAATAATTATTTCTATACAAATAAATGTATACTTATAAAAAGGTAATATTTTTTTCTTATAATAACACAAATTTTGCTCTTGTATTGTATAAAAAAAATGTTATTTCTACAAAAATAAATGATATATATGTAAAAAGCAACATTTGATCTGATTGTAAACACTCATTTTGCCTTAAAATAACATGCATTTGCCTAAAAAGTAACATATATGAGAGCAAAAAAATTTGAAAATTGTGCTTGCGCGAGAATTTGAGAAAAACTATCCAAATTCGACCCGACCCGGTTATGGATCCGCAAATTTTTAATATATATGATATGTTTCATACCGTGAAACATTTCATATAAATTTTTATCATAAAATAAAAATATCTAATGTTATAAATAAGTATATATAATGATATAAATTATATATATATATATATATAATGATATAAATTTTATATAATCAACAAATTTTATAGGAATATCCTTGAAATCTTTTAAAATTTGACAGCATCATATGTGTGAATCCGAAATTTGAAAATTGTCCTTGCGCGAGTATTTGAGAAAACTATCCAAATTCGATCCGACCCGATTATGGATCCGTAAATTTTTAATATATATGATATGTTTCACACCGTGGATCTATTCGGGAATTAAACGCGGATCTATTCGGGATTTACGCTAAATACAAATTTAAGCCTACAACTAATATCATGATTTAAACATAATTAAATCAAATAATTGTATACCCAACAACAAGGTTTCGCATGCAAAAATAATGAGAGTATAAAAACACATAAATCCCTACACATGCGGAACTAAGGGGTTTAAGTGAATTATACCTCTTGAGTCCTTTGACAAAGCAGTTGAGATAAAAAGACGTCCTTCTTGAGACCTATCCCTTTCACAATGTGGTTGAGATCAAAAGACGTCATTTTAAGACGCTTCTGGAGTCCCTTTGTAATAGAATCCTTTCTGCACAATACAAAAGACCTTCCTTGAGACCCTCAGATTGATTAACCCAACAAGCCTTCTCAAGTATTCCCTTGTCCTTATTCGTACACCTGGTGGGAGGCGACACGAATAATCAGAACACGAGTAAGAAAATAATTTTGTTGCCCACACACTGTGATTTTCGAAAATCACCCTTCAATAATGAATGATATGAAGTCTTGTATTATCTCATATTTATAATGAGAATACAAGATCTTGAATATCTAATATTTCAAATCTTGATTATCATGAATATCAAATATTCTAATCTTGATAATCTTGAATATCAAATATTCAATTCTTGATATTCTTAATCATACAATTTTCGAAAATATACTACTCCCTCCGTCCCATAATTGTTTTCACACTTTCTTTTTCGTCCGTCCCACAATTGTTTTCACACCCTATAAATGGAAACTATTACTTTAACTTTATCATCACAATCCAACTAATCTCATTATTTTAATAATATAACTTTACACAACACTCTACTTTTTTTAAAAGTTGTGTCATCCCAGAGGTGAAAACACCTCTGGGACGGAGGGAGTACATATTTAATTCCATGAGATCTTGATTTTATTAGACATTCTTGTATTCAAGATACATATCTATTTTTCTTCATAAAATCTCTCATTAATTTAATATATATATATATATATATATATAATTTCGAATTTTACATATTAGTTGAGCCCAAAAATATTTCTTTTATTTTAATCACCTTATTCATTGTTGGACATTTAATTGGGCTACTTGAGGGGCCTTTAGGAGAATTAAGTTTGGACCTCCTAATGGGCCTTGAATTCTAACATTGAGCCCAATGTCATTCAACCCATTAACATTAATCTCACTCCACTATAGGATTAATGTTACACTATCCATCTTAACCCATATTACAATCATATGGCTCCCGGTCATTATTTTCCGTGTTTAAGATTCTCTTGTCCGTTAATTAATCAAGCCACTGAACGCTTTAATTAATTTAACATCTTTACCTTGGAGTAAGGATAGCTCTTCTTTATCATCATACCGGAAACAAATTCCACTTGCAAGATTTAGTATGACGAACGTTTAGAGCCCACCAAGGGGACTAATCATGCAAGACTCTCCAAGCACACGTTCCTCTGTATTAAATCTTAGCAACTGTCATGTTCTCAATGGTGTCGCCCAAGATGCAAAGTATTGAGTCTCATTGACTCTTTACCCATAACAAAATAAAGCGCCACGCACGAATTACACGCAGTCCTATTTAAGGGACAGGGGTTTAGAAATAAACGACCACTGAGGTCTAATTCTTCATCCCATAAATCAGTACGGAAGAATTACCTCTTTGTAGGTCCTCTTCAATGCATCATCATGCACTAGTGTAATCTCTTGGTCAAGATAAGCCAATATAGAATTACACATCAACCGTTTACCAATGGGTGTTCAAATCTCATCTAGGTTGTGAATTTAGTACTTGTTGCATGACACTGATAATGTGATCTTGCTATGAGTTATCCGGGTATCACCACATTTATCTATAGTGTAACTTGTACTATTATATTTGAACGGATTGTAATAAATAAATAACATTCATATTATCTAAAGCACAGTGATAAAAAATTTATTTCAGATAAAACTCAAAGATTCAGTTTAGTTATACAAAGTAAAAGCATACTTTCTAGTATAACCCTAACAATCTCCCACTTATACTCAAAGTCTGCTTTTAAGTATACTACAACATTTCTATGTACTACACATGTCCTAATAATTTCTCCCACTTATACTCAAAGCAGATTGGCAACACACTTGACTCTCATTCCTCCCACATGTCTCTCGAATGTACATAGAGGCAGACACTTTGTGAAAAGATTAACTAGGTCGTCTTCCGATGCGATCTTTGCCATCTCTTCATCTCATCTCTTAACGATTTCTCGTCTAAGATGGTATATCCTTAAATGTGTTTGTTGGCCTTGTGGACTCTTAGTTCCCTTGAATTTGCAACTGCCCTAGCATTACAATGCCAGACAAATTCGAAATTTTATCCAAGTCCACTTAGAAGATCTTGAGCCAAACCGATTCCTTCACTGCTCCATAAGCAGTTACTTATTCGGCTTTCATGGTAGAATCAGTGATGCACACTTCATCATATCATAACTCCTTCCCCAAATGAAACACATTAACCGAGGTAGATCTTTATGGAATTTATATCTGATTGGAAATCCGAGTCCGAATAACCGACGATGATTAGACTATCTGACTGATAAACCAACATTCTATCTCGAGTTCTCTTAAGATATTTCAGAATGATTTTAACAGCCGTCCAATAATATAAATTAAAAATATATATATATATATAATCAACAAATTTTATAGGAATATCGTTGAAATTTTTTAAATTTTGACAGCATCACATGTGTGAATCAGAAATTTGAAGATAAGATATAAAATAATATTCTTGAGATTTGTAATTTTTTTCTTTCTCAGATTTCATAATCTTTTTTATTTTTTAAATTATTGATTTCTTATAAATAAGAGGCTGAAAATAAATTTTAAAGCATATATTTCAATTTTTAAAGTTCCAAATTTGTCGTATATTTTTTGGGACCAAATTCGTAAGTTGCATTAAGATATTTTGATAACGTCCGTACTTGTCGCCACTGATATTGGCTTTGCCACTTTTCCATCTCTCATATCATAATATCTCATTAATCTTACCTTATCCTCTTTCTTCTTTACACAATAATATTCCTCTCTCTCTCTCTCAAACATCGTCTTCCCTCATACTATTTATATTATATATATTTGAACAGAGCCCCATAACTGTTAACCACTCTACTCATACACATAGTGGTCCTCGATTTCTGATCTTTATCCGCAAAAGAAAAAAAATAAAACCAACTTTTTAAACCCTTAAACCTTTCGGATTATTCAGTTGAATCAATCGATCAATTGCAGAAAAAGTGATTGTTGAATGGACTGTTACCTTTCCTACACCAAACCCAGATTCCCAACTCTGCCCGCCGCCGCAGTTCTCTGCCGTCCGATCACTTTCGGGCTGCGTGTTGGGCGGAAGCCGTTGGTCGTTGCGGCTAGCACGAGTAGTAGAAGCAAGTGTGAGTTTGGCGGCTTGAACGCGCCGCTTGAGCCGAGGACGCCGGCTGGGAAGTTCTTGAGCGGCGTTTTGTTGGACGATCGCGACAGCTTTCTGGGCACCGCAAGGAAAGAGTTGGAGCGGCTGGCAGCGGATAGGGATGATGCGGCGGCGCGTTTGCAGCGCAGCCTCGGATCAGATGAAGCTTGCCTTCATAGGTTGGTGCTTTTAGTGCCCTATTTCTTGGTTATTCGAAGATATTATATTTACTGAGTTGGTTATGTTGTAATTATATTCTGTTGTAAAAAAAAGAAAAAATTATACTCTGTTTCTTTATCCTGAGATGATAAAATCCGACTATAATATGTGGGCATCTGTGCTTCAGTTGATATAGTTTTTAGGTGCTTTAATTGAATATGAATTGATGTTGCCTTTTAAAATCCTTCGATGGATATAGGATATTGTTTTGAGGAGTTTTATTTGGGATTGAAATTTTCAACTATATGTGATTGATGGGATTTCGATTCTTGCACAATGTAATTGTGCTTCATAGCATTTGAATTCAATATATGCTGTATGGTATGCTCGAAGTTATAGAGAACACAAAACTACTTCTGCAGATTTACTTAATGGATAATGATGCTCTTGATGATAATCCATTTCTTTTGGTTTGCTGGAAGACAGCCTGATTTGTATGCAAAATTGCAACTATGCTATAACGTGATGAAGAATAGTTTGGATATATGAATCGTTGAATAGCTGAACTTATGATGTTGAGAGGAACAAAGTTTTTGTGCTTCCATGTATAACTTATGTGATGCTGCTTGACATTATTTTTCAGCGTTGTAAGAATTATAGCTATATGCTTGTATTTCGTTTTATGAACTGGATGGCACGTTTTAGGATAAGCGCAAAGTCCTTGAGAATGGCTTGAGCCGAGCGAGGGGTGTACTAGTGCATCAAGATCCTCATGATCGTACTAGTACTGCTACCGGACATGGCGTGGCCTCATCAAGGAATATACGCTTCTCTAGGTGATTGTGGGAACGGTTGGATCGAGCTGAGAACTTCTGGTGCTACATTTTCACATACGATTGCTTAAATGATCACTTCTTGAAATAATTAAAACCTGAGAAACCGTGGTAATGTTAGTTAATTATACGACATCTTTCATCTTCCTACTTTTGTCTAACTATAGAAGATGGATTGCAGGAGAATTGCCGATTGTAGAAACCACGAATGCGAAGAAGCAGTTGAAGATATCTTGTATATGCATGTATACTACAAGTTCTCTGATATGGGAGTTAATTTAGTTCCACGTCTTTCCAAATGCATCTATAATGGTAGAGTCGAGATCTGGCCTTCAAAGGATTGGGAACTCGAGTCTATTCATAGTGCCGAGGTTCTTGAAATGGTGAGGGAACACCTAACTGCTGTTGTCGGATGCAAAGCAAATGCTAATGTCACTGATAGTTGGGCCACAACTTCCATACAAAGGCTCCGTCTTTGTAAAATTTACACTGCTTCTATACTGTACGGGTATTTTCTGAAGACTGTTTCTTTGAGGTACCAACTTGAATGGGGTCTAGACCTGTTTGGTGTGGGTGTTCGAGGTCAGCATCCCATTTCGGAGATGTTTCCTGCAGGGTCCAAGTACATTGCTTGTGGTCAAGTTAGGAGACCAAGACCTGGACCTATGGGTCAAGTATCGTATAGCCTAGGGGCAAAACCGGACAATTTGAGAGTTTACATGATGGGATTTGACCCCGAGACAATCCAGATGTGCGCAAAACCAAAGACAAAGGAGGCGGTGAATCTTGTTGAGAGACATAGCTGTGCTCTCTTTGGGGACGAGGAGTCGGGGTTGCTTGAGATTGACGATGTTATTACTACCTCGTTTGCAAGTCTGAAAAGATTTCTGCTCGAAGCTGTTGCCTTTGGCTCGTTTCTCTGGGATGCTGAAAACTCAGTAAGTGCTGTATATATGCTCGACGAAAACTGAGTAAGCCGGTCGTGTGAACTATGCTAGTTCGCAGACTACGTTTATTTCCTATCAGATCTTGAAAGATTTTTTGCATAGCAAATGTGGATTTGTATATATTTTATGCTCTGCATCGATCCCAGATAATGTATATATATGCACAAGTTTGTTATAAAAGTTGGTAATGAAGAGTTTGTTCTTCTTGGCTATACATGTTTTTCTCTTTTACAATCATCATTTGATATTTTTAATAATCTACACACATATGATGTGTAGCTTTGGCAGAAAGACACAGGGAATTTCAACTGCAAACCCTTTTTCTATGTGATGGAGAAACATAAGATATTTTAATCCAACAGAGGGTAGACATTGTTTGCAAGTCTTTCTTAACTCCATCAACCTTCTTCTTCTTCTTCTTTTCAAATTTTTTTTTTAAAATAGTTTTTGTTGTTCTGATGTGCCCAGAATCTCCCTTCCTTTGATGACTTTTGAATTTTTAAAATGTGAGGACAACAACTCCTATAAAATAGTACTCTTGAACAGATCAGCAAGTACAATTTCAACTATCGAACTATATATAAAAGTAAAATCAACAATCAAGAATCATAGTTTTGCACCATTCTCTTCATTTCCAACACTTTTGAATCCCTCCTCCTTCCATGGCTGTCGTGCTACTCAAGCTCGTTTTCTCCGTTGTAAGCACGCTATCAAACCTGATCACGCGTGTTATTTTCACGACAGCAGCCCACGTGATCGTTCAAATGATCCAAGCTCTTAAAATTCCCTGCGAAAACAGCCAACGGGTTCTAGACCAAGTCAAGGACATGATGAGAACATGTCTGGAGTACTTGTTTGACCTTATAATCAAGGCGATCACCAAAGTTTTATCTTCTCTGTTTGATCTTGTTAAGGAAGGTGTGTTGAATTCCTCGTATGGTTTGGTCTCAGCCATCACGGGGTTGTTCGAGAAGTCGAAAACTTCTCTTGATGATGCAGTGAAAGATGTTCCGGAGGTGTTGGAGGCCTTCGCAGAGATGGTTGGCAAAATTGTTGCAGATTTGTGGAACAATTGCAATGATACTTTAGGATATGTTAAAGAGAGCATTTTGAAGTGAGAATCCTTAAACTTGTCGAATTCTTTTTATACGATTTTAGAATAGCAATAAGTTAGTATATATTAGAGATAGAAACATAGTTACAGTGGCTGAAAATCTTTGTTTCTTTGTTTTGGAATAGTGGGTTTGATGAAAGATTTGTGCAGAATTAGTCCCATTTAATTGAACTGTTATTTCTGTGTGAAGTCATGGTAGAGAGCTTGCTTGCTTGTACATGAGAAAGTCAACTTTCTCTCATTTTCAGTACCTTTTAATTTGGATTCTGATTGAAAAAATTATATTATACACCTTCCACAGTAGAAATTTACGGCTTATGAGAAGAAAAATATGTTTATATATAAAATAGTGGTATATGGGTAAATATGTGTATAAGTTTGTGAATGTGCACGCAAATCATTATTTTCTTTTTTAGTTGTAAGCAAATTTGTGTAAGATATCCAAATAAAAAAAGTGTGCAAGTTCATGTTGGACAGTGAGAACATCTCATATTTTGGTATGTCTAGTGCGCTTGTTGCAGTATAGTTGGTTATTTCTATAACTAGGCAACTGGTTCGAAAGCCCTAAATAAAGTAAGAAAAAGAAACTTATATCAAACCCTTTCATCACTCCATGACATGAGACTAATATAAATATCACTTAACACCTCCTCCTCCTCCATGTTAGTAAGTGACTGGTCTCATGTTATAAAACAGTATTAGATAAGACTTACTCATAAAGTAATTTTATGATAAAACTAAATTAATTAGGTATATTGATTGATAATCAATACAAATATTATAATATTTTATTTTGTAATTTCGATTTACAAATTTAATAGGATTGTAGGATCAATATATGCATATAATAATACTATTTAGAATATTTAATGATATTAATTTTATATTATAAACTTAGTTAATAGGAGATTTTGTGATAATAGTTTAAGCAAATTAAATTTGCACTCAATCAAATAACGACATAAATATATAACAAATAAATAAATATCAACCTAAATTGCTATTTTAATTTATAGAGTTTAAATAAACTAATTCTCGAATTAATTAGTTAAAAATAATATTTATTATGCACGATACAGATCGTCATCAAATCTTCAAAGACTTCGTTTGATCCAAAATAATACGTCTCTATCTTTGGATAAACGTTTCAAGTCAAAGACAATTTCAAAAGGAGAATTAGAGAATCAAGTCAAGAGAGAACCCTTTAAATATTCAGTTTCATCTGAAAAAAATAAGTTGTGCATCACATTTTTGTGTTAATAGATATTTTCAGAAAATGTGTTATTATAAATAGATTTTTATAAATAAATAATTAATGTATCTTGACTAAATAGTGAGAATTTTTTTTTTCGATTAGTTTATTTAAGCATGTTAATCGCAATACTGGCATGTTGCTTGAAAAAGAATACAAGAATCATTGTGAGACCATAAAACTATACAACATAAAAAGGTAATATTTTATTTTTTGTGAATAAGTGTAATTACTTGATCGCACAAACAACTGCAAAGCCATGTGTAATAACAATTTTTGTGTAATAAAATATTATTAACACTTGATATTAATATATAATGTAATCTCTTCAATTTTGGGTTCTCTCTCTAGCTATGATCCTCTGATTCTCCTTAAACGTTCACTTGACTCTGGTCTGATTTTGACTTTGACTTGAAACACTTGATCCAAGGATGGGTTGTCTTGTTTTGGATCGAGCGAGGTCCTTGGAAGATTTTTTTTATGAAGAACGCCTTGAATTTGACGAAGAACAATTTTCAAATCTTCAAGTCTTGATTTGAGCTAGAAACACTTGATCAGAGGGGTCTTGGACCTTGATCTCTGATTGGAGCATGTTCGTGGATGAACTTGATGAAGAACGCTTTAAAGATGGTGATGAACACTTGTTGTCTTCGAGGTGTTTTTGGACGTTAAACGTCTTATCAGAGGGATGGAGCTCCTTGTTTCTGATCGAAGGATGTTTCTGGCTGAATTTGACGAAGAACAGTTGAAGACGGCGAAGAACGCTTGATGATCTTCAAAGTGTTCTTCAAGAAAAACTTCTGATTAGAGGGATTTGACCTCTTGTCTTGGATCAAACGGTGTTTCTAGAGGGTTTTGATGAAAAACGGCTTGAATATGGCGAAGAAGGCTTGAATCTTCGAAGAACTTCTTCAAAATTTGGTGAAGAAAACTTGAATCTGCTATTCGTTGATCGTTCGTCTTCGTGCTTTCGATCTTTTCGATATTTTCGATCTAATCAAATGCATGAATATGACCCCTATTTATAGGTTGAGGAGGTGAAGACCTTCCTTTTCTGCGCTGACACGTGGCGCGATTTGGTTGGCTGATGTTGATTTGATTGACATCATTTACAAATCGACTAAATTTAGTTTGATTGATTTCCGCCGTCTTCTTTATTTATACGAAATACTTATTATTTCGCATAAATAGGACAAATCAGCAATTTATTGTCATTTACGAGTGCCGGAAGACTCGTAATTTAATAACGACTTGTATCGTGTACAATAAATATCAATTGACTATTTAATTAGATAATTAATTTGATAAATCCTCAAAATTAAAATAATAATATATATTGATATTTATTTAATTTATACTTGTGTCATTATTTAATTAGGAAGCAAAATTTATATGCTTACACCATGATTTAATAATTTGAAGTGCAAATGGGTAGTAATTTCTTTTGGAGAAAAAGATTATCACTACTAAAGATTTATCAACAATTGCTTCGTTTAATCTATTACTTTTTCTTTCCAAATTCCAAATTATATCTGACGTGTTTTTTTGTTTAAAGAAGATATGGTGAAACTTCTATAAATTGACAAATTATTATTTAAAAATAATTTATGATAAATATAAACTTAATATAAAATAGTTTTAGAATATCAAATATTTAATTAGAAGTATTAAACATCTCACCAAAAACATAATAAATTCTAGTCAATAGTATTATATTGTAAATATTATAAATTTTATTAACCTCAAATTTTTGATATTTCTGATAAAATTTTTGATACACATGATCAAATGTATGATACTTAAGTTATGATGGCGATTGAACTCTCAAGATTCAAGAATAGATTTATGCACTTCCCTATTCTATTCTCAAGAATAGATTTAATGTCTATGCACTCCTCTGATCTATGCATAAAAAATTTCTATGTTCATCGCTTGAAGCTACTAACCTACAGTCATGGTCGCCGTTCAATCTCCGTCAATTGTCCTATAGCCATAGCCGCAGTTCAATCCTCTGTCGTTAAATTCGATCCATTGTCATTCCTAGATTGATCAATTAGTCTGTGACTTAGATAGAGTTGGGTTGAATTCTATTTTTATAAACCTGATCTAAAGATAGGTGGACCCGACTCTGTTTATAAATATGATTTGATCTGATAGATTGGATCGGGCTAGACCGAATGACCAGATTAACAACTCTAACAAATAATGGATTTTAACTCTGTTCATAAATATGATTTGAATTTAATGGATTGGATCGGGATTGGCCGAATGATCAAATTGACAACTCTAAAAAATAATGGATTTTTTTTAATGAATACATGTGAAAACAATTATTGAATGAATGAGGGTATTTAATGTTTTGAAGTTGGGGGAAACTAAGGCTCTGTTTGGTAATGTGTAGAAAATTAGTATGTAGTGGTGAGATTTCAATTATTAAATGAGAGATTTGTATTAAATTTTAGTGTTTGGTAGTAAATACTTAAAAATATATTATTTTTATATCTTTGTTTGGTATGATGTAGTAGTTATAATTTAATATTTATTATCAATGATATAATTTTTTATTGGTGTTTGGTAGAAAATATTTGTATTAATATTTGAGAGAAAAATATTTTCAATTACTAATACTTCTTCCCACATATATACCCACATATTTATATACCACACATTCATCTCAAGCATATCATCGAACACCTTCTGGACATAATTAAATTCGATTTTTTTTCGATTAACTTATGAATCGAATTGAAGTACAAAAACTATCAAGGTAGAAATAAAATATGCATAATAACATAAAAAAATACATAAAAAATGCAAACAAATTAATCAAATTATAAAAGTTGCAGCACTGTCCCACAAAAATGAAAAACAAGACTAAACTCAAAGGTAAGCAGGCAGCACCATATTTAACATTCCAGCATCAACATTCTTACGAACCTGGTAAATACCATCATATTTTGTTTAACCAAAAGAAGCATAAATTAAAGGGTCATTGTGAAGAGAGGTGGTTAGATTATCATATTTTTAAAAAAAAATTCCAATTTACTCAATTTCTTCCCCCCACAATTCTCGACAAATTTATATATATAAAGATGTTTTCAAATCATATTGTCAAAATAGGGAAAATAAAATTGTTGTTATTAAAATAGAGTCAGTCGGTACTGCCAGTACCGACTAGTGATGTGACCTCACCTCAAATTCCAAAACCAACATCACATTCCTTTTTCTCTCGGAAGATGTGTCAGTCGGGTTTCCTACACCCGACTGGTGACGTGGTCTTAATTCTACCAAAATTCTTTAAAACTGCAAAGTACAATGTCAATAAATTAATAAAGAAGATTATCATTAATAACTCAACTACACCATGTTTATTTATAACTTGCAGAATTTTAGGGCCCAAATAACAAGAATACTAAGAACATCCAACTGCAACAGGCATCAAAATTCGCTACAAAATTCAGAAACATGAATCCGAATATACATGTATATAAATGTATATGTATATTTGTATCTATTATTAATATACATGTATATGTATATCTGTATTTGTTATTAAAAAAAATAGTGCACAAGATGCGGTTAACTTGGCCATGCTTATTCAACATCTTGTAGCATTTTGAGAGAGAGACGTAGGGGGGAATGTGGGGGGCTATTTATATGGAAAACATGGAGTGGGAGAGAGAAGAAGAAATTGTCTATCCTAAAAATGTGGAATGAAAAATTATATACAATTTTTTAAATTTTAACATAAACACAATTACTGATAGAAATTCCCGTAAATGCATTCCCCATTTTGAATGCAATTAATTATTGACCATTTCTAGTATAAAATACAATTTAAATTAACAAAATTGCATACATACAATATTTATAAACAATTATATTTTTCATTTAACTTTCATTCAGAGAGAAGTGAGTTAAGATATTAAAAAAAAGAAAAAGAAAATATAAATAGGGTGTTTTAGAGAGAAATGAGAATTTGCTATTTTTCAGGTGAGCAATAAAAGACGAACACAATTTTTCATTTTTTTGTTGCTAATTCTTCTCATTCCTCCTGTTTTTTTTCATCGTTGCCTTCATCACTTACAGAAATATAATTTTGACAAAAAAATCAGAATTAAAGCTTACCACATTTAAAAAAAAAAATACTGCTTCTTAGAACCTCATCAATGGCGGAGGAAATTTGTCACTCTCTCTCTCCCCCTATAAGCTATATGTATATGTAGATAGTGTATATGCAAATTTATTTAAAATTTATAGTATATGAATGGAGCAGAAACTAATATCATGTCCCTTCCTCTCCAGTCGGGTTTCTGAGTGCCGACTGGCACATCTTTCGAGAAAAGAGACTTTATTGTGGGTACCACGTCACCAGTCGGTACTACCAGTACCGACTGGATTTATTTTGATAAATATTCCATTTTTCTCCCTATTTTAATAGGTTATAAAATCATCTTTATTTAAATAAATTTTCCCACAATTCTCCATGGAAATCCTCTCCCCAATTTACTCAATTTCTTCCCCCAATTCTCCTTGGTAAATCCTTCTCCCAATTTACTCAAATTTCTCCCCAATTGCTTAAGTTAATTAAACGCACGGAGATGGAGAGTTTAAGAAGTATCCCTTGTTTAATTGGAGGAGAAATTGAGTAAATCATCTCCCAATTTATTCAGTTACTCAATCGCAGAGGTGCAAGAATGAAAATGGAGGGTACAACTGAGATTTTTGCATCACCGGACGTGATGGTGTTCTCCAGCGACGGCGGTGGTGATATGAAGGATAAGAGAAATGGTCCTGTACGTGTGGTGAGGCAGTGGTGGTGGTCGATTCAGGGTCTTTGATCGCCACCACCCCCGATCACCTCCACGACGTCTGCTCCAGCCGAATGCGGTGCCATCCATTGCGCCACCAGGGAAGACCCACTATTTACATTGGTGGCTTATCTCTTGCATTGTTGAAAAAATATTTCAACTCCTACACTCAAGATGGAACACAAATTACATATATAATAGTTAAAAAGTAATAAAGATTAGTAGTTAAACTTTCGATCGAACGAACAGTAACGGATTAGAGAGTTCTAATACATCTTACCAAACAAGTGAATTAAATGTTAAAAATTCTATTATCTCACCCATTTACAATCTACCAAAGCACCCTTGTTGTGAATTTTTTCAGAAATGAATCGAACTCAATAAGACTTCAAGTAATCAGAACAATTGGAAGAACTTGCAGGATGAACACACTCAACAGAAATAATGAAATCAGAAGAACAAAGTAATTTACGTGGTTCGATCGAATTGATCTACGTCCACAGATGGAGTTGGCTAACTTCACTAATCAATGGAATAATGTTTACAGAGTACAAAGCTTTCTCACTCTAATCTCTCTAAGTATTGAGTGTATATCACAGTCTTATGTAAATCCTGGAATGAATACGTATTTATAGATGTATTCTTTAACCGCCTTTGAGCTCTTAACCAATCAACGAGATTCGTATGGTTATAACCGCCTTGAATAACTGTTCCGACGTCCAATGTGAATGCTCCGCCAGCTGCCCAAATAACCGACTTTATCACTCTGGTGAAGTCACCTTTGCCATGCTCTGTTTATAACTGTCAGCTCAGGATACGCCTTCATGCTGAGTGACTCAGGGAGTAGGTGATTTCTAGCTCAGGATGATCTCTCAGGATTCGCCTTCAGTTCTACTGAGTCTTCAGTGTCTTTACTGATCTGACCACTCAGGATAGAAGTCAGTCTGAGTGTCAGGATCAGAACACTCCTGACTCAGGATCAAGTCTTTGCTCAGGCTCAGGATCCTTTCCTCAGGAATATTCCTCCGGATCCAAAACCTCAGGATCAGGATTCCTGACTAATCTTCAGTATTCAAACTCAGCTTATCTTTACATTTAACAATTCTCCACCTTAAAGTAAGTGAGTTTCCCCATTCCACACTCCACCTCAAGACCTAAATTATGGTACATCCCATGACCGCAGCTTGATCAGCTCCAAGTAGTATCTGAACTTGGAAATATGTAAGACCTTAGTCAGCATATCTTCAACATTGTCCTCAGTAGAAACCTTTAGCACTGAAATTACTTTCTTTTCCACCACATCTCTTTCAAAATGAAGTCTGACATCAATATGCTTTGACCTTTCATGAAAGACGTGATGCTTAACCAAATGAATTGTGCTCTGATTGTCACACTGAACTGCAACTTCCTTTTGTCTAATTCCAAATTCTTTAATCATACCCTTGACCCACATTGCTTCTTTCACTGCTTCAGTCATCACAATATATTCAGCCTCAGTAGTTGAGAGTGCCACTACTGACTGGAGTACTGCTCTCCAGCTGATTGCTGTACCATATAATGTGAAGACATATCCTGATAAGGATTTCCTCGTATCAATGCTTCCAGCATAATCTGAGTCCACATATCCCTGAAGCGGTTGAGTGCCATCCTTAGTCTTCTCGAAGAGTAACCCCAGATTTTCAGTTCCCTTTAAGTATCTCATTATCCACTTAAAAGCCTCCCAGTGTGTCTTTCCCGGATTTGCCATAAATCTACTGACCACACTGACTAAATGTGCCAAATCTGGCCTATTGCACACCATAGCATATATTATGCTACCTATCCCATTTGAGTAAGGGATTTTACTCATGTGTGCCCTCTTTTCTTCTGACTTCGGACACTGACATGATGTCAGTTTGAACTGTTGACCAAGGGGTGTATATACGACTCTGGCTTCATGCATGTTAAACCTCCTGAGTATCTTCAGGATGTAATCCTTCTGAGTTAAGAACAACCTCCATTTGTCCTTATCTCTGATAATTTCCATGCCCAGTATCCTCTTAGCCATACCCAGATCCTTCATGTCAAATGTGCTACTCAGTTTTACCTTCAATCTCTGAATTCTGTCAGGACTCTTGCTTGCAACCAACATGTCATCCACATAGATCAGCAACTATGTGAGTACTTCCTTTCCTTGTTTTTCAAGATAGACACAACTATCACACCTGCATCTTGTAAAGCCTATGGAGATCATAAAACTATCAAACTTCTTATACCACTGCCTACGACTTTGCTTCAGTCCGTACAATGACTTCTTCAGTAGACACACTTTCTCCTGATTTCCTGGTAGGATAAAATCTTCAGGTCGTTGCATGTGTATTGTTTCCTCCAGATCTCCATGCAGAAAGGCTGTCTTGACATCTAACTGCTGAAGTTCCAAGTCCTCCTGAGCTACCTTGACAATAGGATTCTGATTGAACAGTCTTTCACCACTGGTGAGAATACCTCATTGAAGTCTACCCCCCCTCTCTGAGTGAAGCCTCTGGCAACAAGCCTTGCCTTATATCTAAGCTTCTCCCTTTCTCCTGACCCCATTTCAGATTTCTTCTTGAAGATCCACTTGGAACTGCCCACCTTTTGTCCCTGAACCTTGTTCACTAGTGTCCAAGTGTTGTTCTTCTCTAATGACTGAAGTTCCTCAGTCATGGCCAGTATCCATCTCTCTTTTTCTTTACCTGACACAGCTTCAGTGTAGTTTTGTGGTTCCTGATGCTCCACCTCTTCAGCGGTTGTCAGGGCATAAGACACCATGTCAGCCTGACCAAATCTAGTTGGTGGATGTATGCTTCTCATGTGTCTGTCTCTTGCTAGACTAGAATTTCTGAGATTTTGACCTTCAATATCTGAAATTGAATGGTCAGAGTGTTCGTCAGTATCACTTTCCTCTGACTCCTCCTGAGTCCTCCCGGAGGTTTCACCTACCTCATGAGTTCCTTGTCTTGAGTTCCTTTCAGGAGTCTCCACCTCAACCTGAGATCCATCTCCTGAAAGTATACCATCTGAGTCTTGTATGCTGATGGACTGATTATATCCCATGACTTTCTCATTGAAAGTCACATCTCTACTGACAATACACCTTTTATGTACAGGTTCCAAACACCATAACTTGTATCCTTTCACTCCCTTAGGATATCCTAAGAAGATACATCTTAATGCTCTAGGTTCCAGCTTATCCTGCCTGATGTGGGCAAAGACTGAGCAACCAAATACCTTCAGGTTATTGTAGTCTGAGATTTTCTCATACCACACCTCATCAGGTGTCCTGAACTCAATTGCTGAAGAAGGTGACTTGTTAATAAGATAACAAGTTGTATTGACTGCTCCCCCCCCCCCCCCCACAAAAAAAAAAAAACACCTTGGGTAGCTTTGCATCTGACAACATACTCCTGACCTTTTTCAGGATTGTCCTATTCATCCTCTCAGCCAGACCATTTTGCTTAGGGTTTGCAGGAACAATCTTATGTCTAGTGATCCCCCTTTCTTTGCAGAAGTTGTTAAACTCCGCTGATACATACTCCAATCCATTATCAGTCCTGAGATGTTTAATGGATCTTCCTCTTTTATTTTCTTGTTCACTGACCCAATCCCTGAACCTTGCCAAGGCCTCACTCTTCTGCTTCAGTATGAACACTCGTACTTTCCTGCTGAAGTCATCAATGATTGTCATGAAGTATCTTCCCCCTCCATGAGTCTCCACCTTAGCTGGTCCCCAGATATCAGAATGAACATAATTCAGAGGTGCATCATTAGTCTTATTACCCTTTGGGAATGGGATTTTCTTGGATTTACCCAGGACACAATTGTCACAAAAATCCAATTTCATCACCTTTCCTTCCCCAAATGCCTTCTGCTTTGAAAGTTCTTGGAGCCCCCTTTCTCCAATATGGCCCAACCTCTTATGCCATATCATTGCCTCAGTGTTGTCCATAACATTGTTTGCTGACCCTGAAGAAGTGCTTCCAATCAGGATATACAACCCATTGACTTTCTTGCCTTTCATGTATACCTTCTTGTTTTTGGTTATCTGGATATAACCATCCTCGGTGTTGAACTCATAACCCAGTTGATTCAGTGAGCCCAGGGAGATCAGATTTCTCTTCAGTTCTGGCACCAGCCTCACATTTGAGAGTATCTTATCTACTCCATCATGCAGCTTCAACTTGACAGAACCACTCCCCTTCACCTTACATGTTTGATTATTGCCCAGCACAACTGAGCCTCCATCAAACCTCCTCAACTCCCTGAATAATGATTCATCAGGGCACATATGGAAAGAACATCCAGAATATAGTACCCACTCATCATTCAGTTTCAGGTTAGTAACAGTTAACACCTTAACACTATCATACCCACCTTCAGCAGCAACAGTTATACCAGCCTTTTGTTCTTCTCCCTGATTCCTATTTCTGTCAGGGTAGTTCTTCTTGAGATGACCAGTTTTGTGACAAGCAAAACATTTCCTCTTCTCAACAAAATCACCAGATTTTGGCCCCTTTGTGTTATTCTTCTTCTTGTTCTGAAACTCTTTCTTGCCCTTCTTAAACCTGACATTCAGGCCCTCAGCCTGAACTGAACTTTTCCTCTCAGCTTGTAGCTGAAGAGACTTGGTTTTCAGGGCACCCATAATATCATCAAAGGACAATTGGTCCTGCCTCCCAAATAGCAAAGTATCCTTGAAATTTTCAAAGGACTTAGGCAAAGAATTCAGGAGCATCAAAGCCTTATCACCATCATCAATTTCCACTCCGAGGTTCTCAAGATCATCAGCAGCCTTGTTGAATTTCTCAAGTTGTTCAATCAACTCTTTCTCTTCATTCATCTTGAATGACATCAGTTTCTGCTTCATGAACAACTTGTTGGTGACAGACTTGGTCTGATACACCTTCTCCAGCTTACTCCAAACCTCAATGGCAGTCTTCTCCTTGCACACCTCCCTCAGAGGTTTATCCCCCAGACACAAGATGATTGTGCTATGAGCCTTTTCCAATATTTCTTGTTTCTTGCCTGGATTTTCTGACGAAGAAGGGGGCCATTGATCTTCAGGCTTCAGAGCATTGGCCAGCCCATGATGAGTCAGGAGAGCCTTCATCTTGATCTTCCACAAACCAAAATCGTTTGCTCCAGTGAATTTTTCAAATTCCAGCTTGGTAGATGCCATGATTGATGATTTTACCGGTCGATTCTTCCTTCCTTCCCACAGACGGCGCTAATTGTTGTGAATTTTTTCGGAAATGAATCGAACTCAATAAGACTTCAAGTAATCAGAACAATTGGAAGAACTTGCCGGATGAACACACTCAACAGAAATAATTAAATCAGAAGAACAAAGCAATTTACGTGGTTCGATCGAATTGATCTACGTCCACGGATGGGGTTGGCTCACTTCACTAATCAATGGAATAATGTTTACAGAGTACAAAGCTTTCTCACTCTAATCTCTCTAAGTATTGAGTGTATATCACAGTCTTATGTAAATCCTGGAATGAATACGTATTTATAGATGTATCCTTTAACCGCCTTTGAGCTCTTAACCAATCAACGAGATTCGTATGGTTATAACCACATTGAATAACTATTCTGGCGTCCAATGAGAATGCTCCGCCAGCTGCCCAAATAACCGACTTTATTACTCTGGTGAAGTCGTCTTTGCCATGCTCTGTTTTATAACTGTCAGCTCAGGATACGCCTTCATGCTGAGTGACTCAGGGAGTAGGTGATTTCCAGCTCAGGATGATCTCTTAGGATTCGCCTTCAGTTCTACTGAGTCTTCAGTATCTTCACTGATCTGACCACTCAGGATAGAAGTCAGTCTGAGTATCAGGATCAGAGCACTCCTGACTCAGGATCAAGTCTTTGCTCAGGCTCAGGATGCTTCCTCAGGAATATTCCTCCGGATCCAAAACCTCATAATCAGGATTCCTGACTAATCTTCAGTATTCAAACTCAGCTTATCTTTACACTTAACAACCTTAAAAGTAAAAATGACTTATGGAGATTATCTTGTTGATTAAGACCAAGACTTATTAGACATTTGTACTTTTGGTGGGAATGAAAAGATTCTAATGAACGGTGTATTTGTAATTTATGTTTGTAGACACCGCCACCTGTAATTTGCTTGTACTGGATTAATAACGTTTAATATTAATTTAATTTTCAGTTTATTTAAGCAAATTTGTAATTTTGTTTTCTTTTTAAAATTTCGTACAGATTAATTGGAAAGGTGGGAACAATTATCTATAATTAAAAAAATCAATCTCACTTTTTCAACAAATAAAGAAAAATGTAACTCAAAACAATATTTTCTTTATATGTATGATATTTCATACATATATAAAAGAATTAGGGGAAAGAAGTATTAAACCTTTTTTTTTTCAATCACATGAAGTTATGCATATCATTTTTTCGACATTGTCACTTATAAAATATTATGAGATAATTAAAATTTATATTAAATATAATTTTAAATTTTACGAGTCTCTAATTTGACACTTCAAATTTTCATATCCCAAATTGACTTTTTTTAATCCGTAAAGTTTAAGGTAGAAAATAAATTTCAAACTCCTAATAACTAGTTTAATTTTTGTCTTAGTTTTGTATGCACTAACACCAGGTAACTTAAATTCATTTTTAAAAAGTTACACAAGATACAATTGAAAAGTCACACATGTTATTACTGAAAAGTATATTTAATGGTATAATTTTTCAGTAATAATTTATATAATTTTTTACTAATAATTGGTGTAATTTTTTAAAAATACTTTTAAGTTGCACGAGACATTTAATGCACAAGATGATTACTCTCTATTTTTTACATTTTGAATTAATAAAGTTTCTTATATTTTTTTAGGCCACATATAAAATGTTTTGGACTGGACCATAGCATTTCAAAGAAAATTAATGACGCTCACACAAATTACATAAGGCCCCAAAACGATAAGAAATGAATTTCAAACTCTTAATTACTATTTTGATTATTTTTTAAACTTATGTATGCATAAATTGCACACTCTTTAATGTTAATTGCTTTAATAAACAATATTATTTAAAAAATTAATGGTATTACGTACACTAATAAAAAAGTATTATTATTTATTTTACTGGATAATATTTAGGGAGAATATACATTTTTGTCTTATAAGTTTCGTTAATTTTGCTTTCTGTCCTTTTAAGTTTAGAATTTTTGTTTTCATCCTCTAACTTTCAAAAAATTATGGTTTCCGTCCTCTTAAGTTTTGAATTTTTGTTTTCGTCCTTTAACTTACCAAAATTTATGGTTTTCGTCCTCCAACCGCCTATAACCCATCACACAATCGGTAATACACACGTAGAATAATTTTTTTTATATTTTTAAGCGAAATACTGACGAGAGGGTATTTAGAGGGAATTAGGTCTTGATGGATAAAATACAAGATTAACCGTAAATTCTCTCCCAAATCAAAACCCTAGCCGATCAAATCTACGCATGGGGGCTTGAGAGAATTAGGGAAAAAAGGAACAAAGATCCCCAAATCAAAATATCCAAAAACCTAAATTCTTTTGAGTGCATACTCACTATACGGAAAGGAAGATGAATGTCTTCAAGAAATTCGTATGAATCAACGAGTTTCGAGCGCAATATTAAGTGTCATTGTGGTTTCGTTGCACGGTTTGTACATCATATTCAAAAATGAACCAGGACAAAAGATTCTATGGATGTAAGTATTTGACGGTATTTGGGAGGGAATTTACGGTTAAAAATGTATTTTGTCAATATTTAATTCCCTCCAAATACCCCCACGTTAGTAGTTTGTTTAAAAAAAGAAAGAAAAAATGGATCCACATTGTAACAACAATTCTTGTGTGATAAAAAAAATATTTATTAATACTTGATATTGATATACAATTATTTCTTTTGAATTTTGGGTTCTTCTCTCTAGCTATGATCCTCTAATTCTCCTTCAACTTTGACTTGGCTCTGTTCTAACTTTGACTGGGCTTGACTTGATAACGCTTATCCAAGGACTGGGTCGTCTTGTTTTGGATCGAGCCTTGGGTCTTTGGAAGATTTATGGTGAAGAACGCCTTGAATTTGATGAAGAACGATCTTCAAATCTTCAAGTCTTGATTTAATTTGGAACACTGGATCAGAGGGGTCTTAGACCTTGATATCTGATTGGAGTGTATTTGTGGATGAACTTGATGAAGAACACTTTGAAGACGGTGATGAACACTTGTTGTCTTCGAGTGGAAACGCCAGATCAGAGGGATTCACTCCCTGTTTCTGATCGGAGGATGTTTCTGGATGAACTTGTCAAAGAACCGTTGAAGATGGCGAAGAACGCTTGTTGATCTTCAGGGTGTTCTTGGACTGGAAACGTCTGATCAGAGGGATTCGCTCCTTGATTCTGGATCAAACGGTGTTTCTAGCTGGATTTGGTGAAGAACACTTGAATATGACGAAGAACGGTTGAAGATCTTCGAGGCGTTCTTCAAGAAAAACGTCGGATTTGAGGGATTTGGCCCCTTTGTCTTGGATCGAACACTGTTTCTGGAAGGATTTGACGAAGAACGACTTAAACTTCGAAGAACGTCTTCAAATTTGGTGAAGAACTTGATGTATGATCTTCTTAGCTCGCAAGTTGCTCGTAGAGAGGATATTGCTGCTGCTCGATCATCTTCGTTTGTCTTCGATGGGTGTGGACCACTTCGAATGAACATAAAAGACTCCTATTTATAGGGTGGGAGGTGAAGAACATTCCTTTCTTTCGCTGACACGTGACACAATCTGGTTGGCTGATGTTGATTTGATTGGCGGCATTTACGAATCGACCAAATTTAGCTTGATTGATTTCGTCGTCTCCATAAATAGGGCAAATTAGCCATTTATTGCCATTTGCGAGTGCCGGGAGACTCGTAATTTAATAATGACTTGTACCGCGTACAATAAATATCATTTTACTATTTAATTAGAGAATTAATTTGATAAATCCTCAAAATTAAAATAGTAATATATGTTTGATATTTATTTAATTTATACACGTGTCATTATTTAATTGGGAAGCAAAATTTATTTGCTTACACACATGTGTATTACCGGTTGTATTACTGGTTATAAGCGGTTGGAGGACGAAAATCATAATTTTTGTTAAGTTAAAGGACGAAAACAAAATTCAAAACTTAAAAGGACGAAAACCATAATTTTTTGTAAGTTAAAGGACGAAAACAAAAATTCAAAACTTAAGTGGACGAAAACCAAAGTCAACGAAACTTGGAGAACAAATATGTGTTTTTTCCCTAATATTTACTTAAAAATCAACTGCATCAATTGTTGTGATAGGATAATCGGATTGCCATATGGCTATTAAGTGTCTCCCAACAATGGGTCAACACATGGTGGAGCAAGGCCCATCCGCGTGACTGAGACGATGTGTGCCAGAGTGTGTGACCAGAGTACAACAGTCCAAGTAGCGCAACCAAAAAGCAGCCACCAGCCACCACGGCCAGAGCCTTTTGAGCAGAATATCAAGAATGAGCGACCCCTTATATAATTTTGACTATAAATAAAACTCAAGTAAAACAATATAAAAATATATGTAATATTTTACTTGATGAGAGGAAAATAATGTCAAATTGAGAGCTCAATACAATTCTTTCTCCATCTACAATTATATCCTTTATTTTAATTATTCAGTGATTAAACTATCTACCAGCTACATTAATACACGCTAATTGTTACACTTTTCCAAATTCTATAATGAATCAATTGAGGGAGCGCTTGGTAAAAAAAAAATTCAATGGTAATGAGAATGTGATATACATATAATAATTATTATATGTAATGAGAATAAATGAGGTACATGACATTGTTTTTCCTCCTAAATAAGATAATTATTACCTCTATTTAATTACCTTCATCCCACCTTATAATCATTCTCCTCAATCAATCCCCCGTACTACAACAAAAAATTTCCTTTTTTTTATCAACTTTTCCAAAATTGGAGCACAATATTAATGATGTAATCACCATTAACATAAACTCTCATTCAACATATATAAGGGTAAAGAAAAAAAATGAAATTCATTTCTATTACCATTAAAGAATTTGAAAAAATCGTCACCAGATATCTTCAGCCATAAAATGTTTTTCGGTTGGAGCATATATAATAAACTTTTTCTTGCAATTCAAAGAAGGAATGATGCCAACCACACACAAATTGGCGAAATTTCGTTGAATATTTCAGACGTCTATTATTCTCCATCTGGAGACTTCTTTAAAAAGGAATTCTACAAATTAAGATCCAAAATACTATTCCACGAGATTAAAGATGTAAGCAAATTGAATATGACCAATTATAATATTAGTCAAGCTATTTTATTAAGGGATTAGTCAAACTTATGTAGTTAATTGTAATTGAATTTTAAAATTAGTTATTCTAGCATGGGACATGAGCATGTTATGCATTTAAATTCAAATTTAGAAAATATTTTAATCAATAATATCCTATAAAATTATTAATAATATAAAAGTGTAGGTAATATCTCAAAAAACAATTAGTAATGGTACAATTAAAAAAAATAATTCAATGTATTATTATATATTTTTTTTAAATTTGAAGTTAAAATTGAGGTTAATCCAAGTGAATGTTATGCTTATGGTGTATACTAAAATTTTCCTAAACACTATATTTGAATAATTAATTTGAATAAACTAAAATCGCCACAAAAACAAGCAGTTTAAATATTAATTTTGTAAAATCATTTCATATTTTTAGTTGAGTCGAAAATTAAAATTTATTAATTGACTAAATGTTGAGGGTTTTTTTTTTAAAAAAATTTGCTATTTTATCTAACAAGGCCAATTTAATAAAAGCCTAGATTTACAGTCTAACCTATTGAATTGAATTAAGAGGGGTTGGTAATTAAAATTTTGAATGATAACAGAAATTATTGATAGCAAATTACAATGAGAATACTATTTACATCGTTAGAACATGTTTTCTTCTAATCTTAAGATAACTGATGATAAAAAGTTAAGAAAATTAACTCATCTTTTTGTCAGGGCGTTTAATTAAATTATTTTCAAACACTTATTATTAGGTAAAATCTCCAACTATACATAGTAGATGATATTCTAGAAACTAGTTGAGTGAGTGATTCGGGTTCGATTCCCAATAGAAACGGATATGAGAGAGATATAAGATTGACTTGAAAATAGGAGTGCATGGAGACTTAGTAAGAACTAACTTCTAACCACTAACAACTAACATTTATCGATAAAAAAAAAAGGAAAAAAGATGACATTCTAGATAACTTTTGTTCCTATATATTTCTTGAGTTATAAAATTTATTTCGTTTAAAAAATTAAAACACATAACTGATGATTAAAAAAGAGATATTTAATTGATAAATTATAAATAATAAGGATTAACTAACTTATTTTCACTAGGATACTCAAAACAAAATTAAACACCAATGCATCAACCAACAAGTCTTTGTCATTTGACATTCATAATACTCATGATGTCCGTTTCCTACTATAAATATACCAGACATTGGAACTTTCTCAATGAAATGTTGGCTTCTCCTTTAATCACTTTTAAACCAGGTTGTAATATATATAATCACTTTTTATTTTCCCTTAGAAATAATTCTGCACTCTGTTTTGGGCATGGCGAGGAGGCTTATGCGTGCACTTGCATACGATGGCTATGTCAATGCTATGTTGTACGGATTCTTAAAAAATTGCAGGAATGCAGTATCAAATACGCGAGAGATAAGAATGTGGGTAGGAGTGTGCATAATTCGGTTATTAACCGAAAACTGAACCGAAATATGAATTCGGTTCGGTTTCGGTTATCATTTTTTAGAATTTCGGTATTCGGTTCGGTTATTAACCGAAATTCAAAATGAAATAATTATATATTTAATAAATATTAATATATATATTTAATAAATGATATTTAATAATATTTATATAGATATTTGCATTGCTATTTACTTATTTGGACAAAAATAACAAAATTTCGGTTCGGTTCGGTTCGGTTAGGTTTCTATTCGGTTTTATATAAATTCGGTTCGGTATCGGTTTGTTATACCCTATTTCGGTTCGGTTTTTGGTTATTATAATTCGGTTAGGTTCGTTAACCGAACCAACCGTTGCACACCCCTAGATGCGGATGTGATTCGCGTCAGATTCACACCCGATACGCCACGTGGCGTATCCAATTTTTTTTTTTTTTTAAATTATGATGGATACGCGTATCCTTGTTCAAGGATGTATTGGATACATATTGCATTTTTTTTTTAAATTGGGTAATTTTGTAATATTTTAAATTTTAATATTAAAATGTAAATATTTAAATGTTTAACTTAATAATAAATATTTAAATATATTTGAATTGGGGTAATTTTTGTAATATTTTAAATTTAATATTAAAATTATGTCATTATACGTGGACTGAAAAATATATATTACATATTTTTTATAAATAATTATTTTATTCGTATTAAAGTACATGCAAATAAATGAACACATTTTTATATACATAGAAAACATTTATTTCAATTGAACTTTATTATTAATGTAACTTAATACGACAATATGGTACTTCGTTTAAATTAAACTTTTTATTATGACTCATGTAAGTTGATAGTACGTATTTAATTTTAATATTTTTTGGTTGCATATTTGATTAATTTTTTTATATTTTTAATTTGTTATAAATTATAATATATAATAAAATAAATATAAATAGACGTATTCTTGCCAAATCGTATCATACAATTTTAAAAAATGATGTATCTCCACACCTGTATCGTATCATACCCACACATTATATCTGCACCCGTGCAACATAGGTTTGAAGGTATATATTTAACTTTAATTTCCGTATATATAGCATATATTTTGATCGTGTCAGTTGAATCATTAACTTCAACATTTGTGTAATTAATTAGACAGGGCTTACTCTCTTGAGATGGTCATTAGTTCTGCACAAGAATTTTATGATATAATTAAGAGAGAATATGCAAAAAATAGTTATTGGCTAAGTGACTAAACTCTTTTTTAGCCATGTGAAGTGATTTTTTTTTTATAGCTATTTTATTAAGTATTTTACATGTATATTCATAACTTAAATTTATTTTGGACAAAGATACATCCGCCATAGAAAATGTCCGAATAGTGTTCTCTCCAAAACAACACACATTTCCCTCTAAACAACACACACAATTTGATTGGCTAGGAAAAACAACACACACAATTTGATTGGCGAGGAAAAACAACACACACAGCACACACAAAAGTCGACGAGGAGAGGACAAAACACACACAAGTCGATCGCAAGGAGCGAGAAATAGTGTTCCCTCCAAGTCTACAATCGTTACTCATCGCAAGGAGACAAGTCGATAGGTACTCATCTTCAATCGTTGCCCATCGTTCTAGGTAATCAGCGATCGTCCATGCCCTACTCCATCCCTAATTTCTTTATGACCTCTTGCTTTTGTCATTTAACTCTGTAACAATATTGTGTAGATAAGGTGTTAGATAAAATGCATGTGAAAGAAATCGTATAGCATTCAACAATATTGTGAATTTTCCTTGTATTTTTCTAATCTTTGCATGCTTTGCAAAGATTAATTAATTGCATGCTTTGCATCATCTACTTCTAATCTGAACTAAGTTCACAATAAGGTCAATTACGTCGAGTCCCTGTTAGACTGCATAGATTACAAACTAGTCCCTGTTAGAAACTAGTCATGTATTTTCTGTGTTAGTCCTTATAATTAATTACAATATTATGGTTGTTTTCCTAGTAGCAGATATTAAGAATAGAAACTGTTGGGTGTGCACTTTAATGGAAAAATTGATGGCCAGTCTTTTGTTGGGGGCATGTTTGGTGCTTTTAGATTCATATATTATGACACTAGCTTCTCATCTTTTGAAGAGGCCTTCGTTAATTCTTGTGGAATCGGCCATATTTGTTAAGTGAATAAATTTTGGGAACTTGCTCCATTTGGCAGTGGAAGTATTTGTTGAGATCAAGACGAACGATGATGTTGAATCCTTAGTCATGGACAACGAGTATCCTGAGGTCTACGTTACTTCGAAAAATCAGATTCCTGAAGTGTCCGAGCCATCCAAATTAGAACAGCCACATGTTGTTATAACTGCAAGTTCTTTCAACCAAAGAACACCATTTGTTGATTTACTCTCATCTATGATTGGTACAAGCGAGTCTCCTATATTGATTGGTGAGAGTATTCAAAATACTGAACAAGGAGAAGATCCACCAGCCAAATTAAATGCGGATTTTGTTATTGGATTGCAAAGATGGACAAGTGTGAAAAAGTTATAAAATGCACACAGAAAAGCACACTCAGAGTGAGCGTTCAAATATTCTAAAAAATGCACACTTTCTCCTCTTTGTAATAAACCTAAAAAAATGTCTCTCTTTATAACCGCCCCATTTAGAAAAGGTAATTCAGAAAACTGAGGAACACTTGACTTTTTCAATAGAATGACGTCACCACAAATAATCACAGATTATTAGAATTTTTAACTTTACCAATATAAAAAATAATTTGTTATCGTAAAATTATGATTCATTTACTAACAGTTAATTAATCAGAACAAACACATAATCAATTTAGAGAAGGTAATTCAGGAAATTGACAAACACACGACTTCTCCCATAAAATGACATCATCACCCAAAATTCCGATTATATAAATTTTCACAAAAAAATTATTATTAATGATTAAAAAAAGTACCTAATTTGAGGTCCCGTTGCACTTATACCATAGCTCATGCACTCTCTTATTCTGTTCTTCATGTATGGTTCTTTTTGTATGGAACATGCACTGTATAAATAATTTGACTCTCAATTCTTACTTTTAAAATATATCTCAAACATATATTCAAGATATTATATAATATATATGATTTGATTAGAAATAATATATAGAATTTATTAAAAAAAAATATATGGGCAAAATAGTTCTAATATTAATATCTAACTGCTTGTCATTTATATATATATATATATATATATATATATTACAGATTAGCTGTGTATGCATAAACGTTATCGATTCACATTAGAGATATCCTACATGATTTGTTATTTGATAGATACAACATATAATATTGGGTGGGCTCCACAGATTTGGAGAAGGCGACTGGAGAAACATTTCGAGGCATGCGGTGGTCACAAGGACAAGTTGCCAGCCATGCCGCCCAAAAGTATTTCCTCCGCCACAATTCGGGGAAGAAAAAGATCCAGCATTCACGACATCACCACCACCCGACGCCGCCTCAGGCCACCGCAACAGTCGACAGCTCCGGCGGCCATGCGCCGTGTCTCCCCGTGACGGGAAATTTTTATTCCTGGAATTGAAGTCTTCCGAAAATTTTATATCTAAAATAGCCCTGCTCTGTAAATATTTTAGTTGAAGGTACTATTGTTTGCTCTACTGAAAAGTCTGAATTTCAACTGCACGTACTCATTTATTAATCTTATAAGGCCGAATGCACTGTCTTTTTATTTTGCTTCAATTTTGTTTATTTATGTTGCTTTTTTAAAAATATTAGTGCTGATTTTTTTAATATTTTTTCTATTAATTATTTACGCACACAATACATGCTTCTTGTTTGCTCTGTACAAAATTTTAGTTTATCTCATATATACTACTCCTCCCGTCCTCCGGTCCCATAATTATTTATACACTTTTCTTTTTATTTGTCCCACAATTATTTCCACACTCTATAAATAAAAACTACTAATTTACTTTTATTCTTACATTATTCACATATTTAACTTTATCCTCTCACTGTTCAAATTATTTTAATAATATAACTTTACACATCATTCTACTATTCTTAAAATTGTGCACTCCCAAAGATAAAAACAACTCTAAAACGGAGGGAGTACTAGTTATGCAGATTGGTTTAGTACATAGTGATATATATATATATATAGTAAGTTTCTTATGCATTAATTGTACCATATATTTTTAAAAATTGCACATATTATATATTATTTAAAAGTTATACATATTATTACTGAAAAATTATTTTTTAATATATTATCTCCTTGTATTATTAAAAAATTATCATATGTTCATCGTTATGCATAAATTTATATGCCCACTGTATTTGTGATAATGACATAAGCAAATAATCAATTATTATTTTAACTAATTATTTAAATTTGTTTATAAATCAAGGTGGCCATATAAATTAGAAATTACCATTGATAATATACTCCTTCCGTTCATTAAAATATACATATTTTTTTATTCATCCATCTACTATATGCATATTCATTTTATGGAAACCATCACTTTATATCATTCTCACAATAATTATTTTATTTATAAAGTGGATCCCACAATACACTCACAATGCCCTAACTTTATATTTTTTAAATTTCTGTGTCTAGCACTAGATGCACACTTTTACAGAATAAATGAAATAGTTATTTCCATATTAAAATATATAATGTAAATATACTCTCTCATTCCCAGGGATGTAAATGGTGACCACCTAGACCGTCTAGACGTTTGGCGACACATTACACCGCTAACAACTAACCCCAAGTTGATGAAATCGGCGGAGACGATATTTGACTGTGCCTAGGTGACCTTGGTATCGTTTAGATGGTCTTGGCGCATCAAGATAATAGACGATTTTTATATTTTTTAAATAATTAATAGTCTAAGGCGTTTCTCGAAAAAGTATCCGACTTTTCCTAGATAATTTTTATATATTTCTTAAATAATTTAAATTGAAAGGTAAATTTTGAAAAATTAGAGAACTTTATGAGGATGATTTTTTATTTGATGGAAAAGAAATAAATGTTAATATTGAATTTGAGTTTGACAATGAAGACAATGTGTGTGGGGATAAGCAAATTTAATTTTTTTAAGTTTCTCTTAATAGAACCACTTAACTTGATGTTAATTTATTTGTAGTATGTATTTTTCTATCTTTGAATTTAATTTAAAAGTTGGTTGTATTGTAATAATTTTTAACATTTTATTACTTGCATTAATATATTAGATTATTAATTAATTATATTTTAAATTTAAAATTTATCCAATAATATGTATTTTTATTGATACAATATTTATTGAAATTTGATGTAAATAGCAAAAAAAAAAAATTTGTTGCTGCCTAAAAGGGTCAGGCGATTCGCGATTGACAGCACTTAACCTTCAATTTTTCATTTTACAGTAAACTTTTTTGGCACATGTTATTGGCACTAACCATATTGTTAAATACACTACCTTGTTTTTTTATTTTGCAACAATTAATCTAAAAAGACATAAATGTCCTTGTAAATTTTCCTACCTTTCATATTTAGTAAATACACTACCCTTTTCAAAGAACCGATTTAGGGCAAATATTCGACAACTTTGACAGAAAAAATACTAGAATTTTCATTTTGATCCAACTATAAAAAACATATGTTGTACAAGCTTTGTTGAAGACATACGATTCAAATATGTTTAACATGAATCAAAGCTTAGAAGATGCATATGCAAGTTTTTGAAAATCTAGTTTTAATCTAGTTTTTTATTGTTGTTTAATCTTGAATCATTTACATATATGTTGTTGTGATATATTTTATAAATATTATTATTATATGAATGTATAAAATTAATTATAGACATATAGATAATGTTTTCGTGTTGCAAAAGTTGAAATTTCACGACATTGTTGTTCATCTCTGGTTTGCTGAAATTGTGCCAAATTTTCAAAAAAAAATTATGAAATATCACATTTTGTTCGAAAATGTTTTTCAAACAAAATGAAAATTTTTGAATTTTTTTTGAAATATTATAGTATTTTCGGCTTTTTTTTAAATAGTTGTTTTGTTCATATATATTTTTCGAACATAATGTATTGTTTTCCTTTTCCATTTTATGATTTTAATATATAGTTTGCTTGTTTAGGACTTATCTAAGGATGTTGAAATTGAAGATGATAAAAACATGGAGAAGATGATGCAATTGCGTGTATTCCACAATCAACCAATGATGGTAATGACGAAGAAAATAAACCAAATGTTGAAGGAATTGTCATGGTAATACACTGATTTGTTCACAACCATGAAGATTTTTTCATCTTGTGATGCATTAATGGAATGAGTGTGCGGTATAGCTATAAACAATCACATCATTATTATTGTGAAACACCCATTTGCAGTTTGGATATCACTTTTTTATCTATGATTTTTTGTGCAATTTGGATTGATATAGATGCTTTTGAATAGATGAAATGATTTGTGTATTTTGGCTAGGAAGAAGAGATGCATTTGAATAGGTGAAATGTACTTGAAGACATGAAATAAAATGTTTATTTTGGAGATAAATATTATATATGTTTTTGTTAATGATGTTCGATTTCATACATTAAATTATGACTAAATTTGAAAAAAAAAATTCAAAAACTATAAATTTTAGAAAAAAAATGTAGAAAATTTATAAATATTTCATTAATCTTTCCTCTTCTTTGGTTGGCTCTACTGCTGTTTCTTTCTCCCCTTCTTCGTCTTGGTCTTCATCTTCATCATCTTTTGAGCCATTTGCCTCTCCATCTTCATCATAAAAAAAAACTAAATGTTCTTCCACCACTATGTCCACCTCTTTCTCTGAATTCTCTCCCTCCTCTTCCCCTAACTCCTCTTCCCCACCTTCCTCCAATTCTTCTTCTTCTTCTACAGATTGTTGTTTGAGATGTTATTTTGCACCAATCTTCTTTTTACTATTAGTGTTCTTTTTGCTCACCACTTCAATTTTTCTCTTTCAATTAGATGCGGTGGGGCAAAACCTATCATCTTTACCTTTCCCTGAAAAATTTATCACATATGTAAATTTAAAAAATACATTTGAAGTCAAATGAAAACTAGTAATAAATAATATTTCATACACAAGTTAGTCATGCAATACACATCTAGGTAAAAATACATCACATAATACATAAAATTGCAAAAAATGCAAGGTTCGAAAAAAATCACTAGATAAAACTTAAAAATTTAAAAAAAAAAAGAAGCTGAAAATTAAATCAAATTTTGAAAAAAAAAATGCTAAAAATACTATCAAATTTCGAAAAAAAAAAGTCGAAAACTGTGTAAAAGTTTGAAAGAAAAAGCTGAAAACTGATTCAAAGTTCGAACATTTTTTTCTAAATGTTTAACATTGTTCGGAAATTATTTTTGAAATCCATCAATACTTTTGGAAAAAAAAAATTCGAACATACATACAATATTAAAAAAACCAGGTCCAAAATTTTGGTTCGTTCAAATTCAACATTAACATCAAATCGTTTTTGCCTAATTTTTTTTACAACATTCAAACACTATTTGCCTAATTCAAACCTCATTTACCTAATTTAAATCTATATTTACCTAACATTCTAAAGATTCAACCCTAAACAATATATTTCAAAAAGATATAAATTACAAAACTTACATAAATCCATTGTAGCGGCGTGAGGATGGCTCCAGCTTTTATGCGACTCCTTCGGCGTTGATGACGGTTGGGGCCACGACGAAAGATGCGGCACCGATGGAGGCTGACGGCGGCGACGTCTTCTACCGATTTTCTATCGTGCTTTAGTGCTATGTAGGGTAGTGTATTTGATAAATTTTTTTAATTTTTTACATAAAAGAATGAAAGTGATAGAGGTATTTTTATAAATTATTGGGTAGTATATTTGTTGTGAGAAAATGAGGATAGTATATTTAACGGAAAGGGTAGTGGCAATAACCGTGGCCAACTTTTTTTCTTTTGTTATCTTGGGCCTCATGTGGATCAGATATGGACTCGAAATCCAGCCCATTTTAATATTCAATAGTGTGCGTTTGGTTTCTTCCCCAAAGCTACTTCTGCAGGAGATTTTCTGTTTTAAATATATTCATAACGTAGCTCCATTGATCCAATTCTGTCTCCCTCTCTCTTGTTTTCAACGCTACCTGTCTTGTTACTACATTCTGATCCGGATACCCAATTTTCTCTCTCTAGACGTATAGAAATATATTTCTCGCTCTAGATCTTCCTTCACCGGCCATGGCTTGTCACTGTTTCGTATAGCGTAAGTTCACTACAGCGCTAAGTTCTTGGATTTCGTCGACTGTTTTGGTGAAGTAAAAGAGTTTTCCGGGGATGTGGTTTCAGATTGGTCATATATCTGCTGCAATATGGACATCGATATGAATTGCGCTATGATTGCAATTCTGGTCCTTTGTTTTATTTATTATTATTATTATTTAGTTGATCGTGGCGGATAGTGCTGTGTTATTCTCAGACATGAATGTTTCCTTGCAGAATTTACTAATTTAGTTTCAATTTTATCTAACGAGTTTGTATATATGTTTTCTTCTTTTGGTATTTGCGGTTGAACCTAGTTTTTATTATTTTTGTATTATTTGAGTCAATTATTAAATGCTTGGTCACGCCATAGTTCGAATTTGCGAAACATTTCACGCGGAATGTATTTGATTCTTTTATTCATTAATTGTTGTTTTCCCATCGGTATCGCAGCTGATTGCAAATTTTGTTAATTGCACAATTAAGGTAAAGAAGATTCTAAAAATTTCGAGTTGGGGATTACTTTTATCTAGAGCTGGAGTGCATCATATGCGCACATCTGATTATATGTAATCTGTATCGTATGTATATCTTTTCCTTCACTTTTTCATCTGGAGTCTGTGATATTCTGGACATTCATTTGTTAGAAATTGACTGATATAAGTTAGGCTGGAGTTAATTCCTGGCTAGCACTTTCTCTTACCTTAGTATTTTTTTTATTGGTCTTTTAGTAGATTCAAAATGTTTGTATGATTCTCAAATTGTATTTCCATCTTCATTGTCCATTCCAGATTTCACTATGTTGATGGTTGTTGGTTTCTTATTATTTTACAGATTGATGAATTGATGCTCGGGTAATTTCAATCTGATGATTGTAGATAAGTTTGGACATCCCTTGGGAAGTTTTTGTTGCAGGAATGTGCTAGGGCAAAGTGGCGATTTTTAGATGATAACCACTGCTTGCAGCTAGTAGAGGCTGCAAACAAGCATGTTGATATCATTTTGGTTGATATTTAATCATTCTTATGATGAAAAGCCAGCACTTTACTACATACTATATTATTTGATGGGCAAACACACCAATGTTTACGTACAGTTAGTCGAAGATCACTGTTCAAACAGTGTACATACCTCTTTAAACTTTAAAGTGGCTACAATTTCGTTGAACTAAATTTGACCCTCCAAATTTTGTGAACCAAAGAATGGAAAAGTGAGTTTTTGTCCAATACTCATTTGAATATGGGCAATATGACTACCTTCTGACAACTCTGAACCCTATATTAATTCTATCTTCTTTCCATTGCCTTCCAGATATACTATTTTGGATGAAATTGGTGATGGGACTTGTGGTTGTGTATATAAAGCCGTAAATAACGAAACATCTGAGATCGTGAGCAATTTTTGTTTTCCTTCATATATTCATTATTTCCACATGAAGTTCAACATTTTGTTGAAACAATCTCATATTAACATTGATTATCTGCTCCAGGTTGCCGTCAAAAGAATGAAGAGAAAGTTTTACTTCTGGGAGGAGTGTGTGAATCTAAGAGAAGTAAAGGTATGCATGTTAATTGATGTTTCGCCTTTCCCTTGAAGCTGATCAACATGACCAAACTTAAATGTTAATTGATGTTTCTCCTTTCCCTTGAAGCTGATAAACATGACCAAACTTAAATTATCACATATAGTGCAGCTTCGTTATATATAGCTAAAAGTTTTCTATTTCCTCTCACTGCAGGCCCTTCGTAGATTAAATCATCCTAATGTCATCAAGTTGAGGGAGATTGTCAGACAAAATAATGAGCTTTTCTTCATATTTGAGTACATGGTAACATATTTAATTGCACTTTTCTTCAAATTATTATTTTGGTTTCTTGTTCTCCTTTAAATTTAAGGGTGCAATTTTTATATAAATATTTTTTTACTTATCTTGATCTTATTCGGTAGTTACAAGATATCATGAGGTAATAAATTTGATTGAAATACTATTTGTAATGTTAAAATTTTAATACCCTCTTGACCGCGGGTGTTATATTTCTAGGAATGTAATTTGTACCATATGATGAAAGATCAGCAAAGATCCTTTTCCGAGGAGGAGATTCGAGCATTGATGTCTCAGGTGCTGCAAGGACTAGCACATGTGCATAAACATGGATATTTTCATCGAGATCTAAAACCTGGTACTAATTATCAGGGCTTCTCCTACTTTTATGGGCTGTCATGTTGTTGTTTTATGATAAAATGGATAATCTTTCATAGCTAATAGGCTGATGTCTTTGTACCTCCAGAGAACTTACTGGTGACAAATAACACAATAAAGATTGCTGATTTTGGACTGGCTAGAGAATTGTCATCAGCACCTCCTTATACTGATTATGTTTCTACTCGCTGGTGATTAATCTTCACCAACACCAATCCCCTATCTATTCTTGAATGATTAGACCAGTCTTGATTGTATGCTTAATACATGTCTCTCTTTTGGCAAGGTACCGAGCTCCGGAGGTATTGCTGAATTCTGCATCCTATACTCCTGCCATTGGTATGCGAGGCTGTAACTCAATTTACACCTGGTTATTTGATTACATGAAGTTTATGGAAGTAGTTTATTATGTTGTGCTTGTCTTGATTGTATATTTATTACCCTGACGGTTTTTCCAGGTTTTTTTTCAGTGTGCCATAATTAACCATATATCAAGTAACATATGCATTAAAAAATTAGTGCAAGACTGACGAGTTCTTGGTGCTCCATGTTTTATGTGTTTTGGTTTGGTTTTATATGACAGAATAATTAGTGAAAGTATTAGAAAGAAAGTGGGTTAGCCCTAAATGCCTAATAGATGAGAAGACTAGAGAAAAACGATTAAAATGGTTTTGCATGAGTATAGGAGATGTGTAGATGCTCGGTACATTGTTTGGGAAAAGTGATTCATTAAATCAAACCACTAAAAAAGGAATGGTGTACTTACATATAACATGAACACGTGTCCAGTGATGACGATAGCAAGATATGAGCCACATTGCTGATTCGGCATAGTGGGATAATTGGATAAAGGCTTAGCTTTTCTGTTTTGTGTTGTTTATCTTCGCTTTCTTTTTTTGTGAATGGCTTCTTAAATTCATGAATCCTTACAGATATGTGGGCTGTTGGTGCCATATTGGCTGAGCTTTTCACTTTGTGCCCGATTTTTCCTGGGGAAAGGTAATCTCACAACTAGTTTCTGAGTATATCTATACCAATAATAGTAAGCACCATGATAATAATAGCACTTTCCATAATACATATGCTTGTCTTTTGCTGTATCTGTGGAATTATGTATGTAAAGTCATGCAATTGAGGTAAAAGAGCATGAGGGTAATGTGTCTACAGATTTATATATTTATAACATTTAAATTATGTTTCTTGTGATTAACAGTGAAATTGATCAATTACACAAGATATGCCGTGTGCTTGGAGTGCCTCAGTGGAATATCTTTCCCGGGGCCATAAACATTTCTAGGCTAGTTGAAATCACGTATTCAAATGTGAGTTCCTTGAACTTTGCTATCACATCTATTGCTCCCCATAATTTATTGCCTCGTCATTTCAAATGATCTTGATGTCAATCTTGTTAGACAAACCCCCCGGCTAGTCTTTCTGCTATTATTCCAAATGCTAGCCCAGAAGCAATTGACTTGATCAAGGTAACCTACTGTGGGTATAATTTGCGATATTTTGATTGGTGTAAGCATCCTAAATGTAATATTTTGCTCCATTTCAGCAACTTTTTTCCTGGGATCCATTAAAAAGGCCAACAGCAGATCAATGCTTGCAGCATCCCTTTTTCCATGTAATATATATCTTAATTTGTTATAAGTTTATCCAGTTGTTGCAAATGTAATTAACTTCTATTGATTATTAGGTCGCCAAACGGGTCCCTCGTCCAGTGGGAGATACACTACAACGAGGTTTAGGTAACTCTAATTTGCTTCTCACCTACTTGTCAATGATGTATGCAAGAATCATGAATTCAAGATCTATTATATTAACTCTGTTATTCACACGTGTGTTAATCATATAGTTTCAGAACCTAATCTGGAGCTGAACCTGTGGGATTTTGGAACTTCAACTGATGACTGCTTTCTTGGATTGACGTTAGCAGTAAAACCAAGTGCCCCAGACTTGGGTACGAGTTGCAATTTTGTTTTATTATGGTTCTTTAGATATTTGTTATAGCATGCTTGGGGTGCTTTGCTTCTGCATGTGAAGAGATCATGAGTTGTTTTGCTGCAAAACATAACTGATATAATGGGACACGTGTACAGGTCAGAATTAACTCAGTACCTTATGCATTAATGATGACCGCAAGACCGTTACAAACCCATTTCGTGACATTGGTGCATCTATTCAACATTTTGTAATCTCTTTTGTGAATTTAGAATTTAGGAAAATAAAATATAAAATCTCCGTGTAGTGATATACTTTAAATTATCATTATCCGCTCCAACTGGCTTCTGTTCATCAGAAGCTCTTTTCATGGCTAATCGTCACTTTCCTACTGCTTACATGGATTCTGTTATTAATTTCTGTTAGAATAGAAGAGTTATTTGCTATATGACACTAGTGTAAGTAATAAACAATCTAGAGCTGCAATTCATATGGATGACTTCATTGAGTTCATTCGTCCATTTCCTTTATTTGATCATCGTGAATTTTGCCCTTATCTGCTTTCCTGTTTCAAGTTGTCTTTCTGCCTTCACTCAATGTCCTTAATTGTTGTCTTTCTGGATACTTCAAATTTTCCTGATGAGCTTATTTCTTGTAGAGACCGGCCAAAAAGATCAAGGTGCCAAAGAGGTAACTATTTTAAGTTTAGGAGTTTCAATTGCTTTTCTTCCTACTATCAAGATGTATTAGGAATCAAAATGTTTAGTTCGTAAACGTTTGTGATCTTACTGATGCAGGATGTGATGATCTGCAATCATCTGTTGGATCACTCAAAACCATCAGGTACTTCTTGGTCCATTTTCTTCTAAACAATTCCCCTTGTTATGTTGGGGTCGAGTCTTACTTGAGGCATGCTTCTTAAATCGCAAGATGTGATGATTGTATGTGTTTGTTGCTGCTTTTCAGTGTTTTGGTCACTCTTTCCCACCAATCACCATGCAATGACTACATCAGTGGAACCTTCCCTATCCCTATCTTTCAGGTATTTCACGTTTTTCTAATTATTATGTCACTTCAGTTGTTACTTATTATACTTACATCTTCTAAAATAGGATTTATGTTAACATGCATATTAAAAGGGTTTCGAAATCATGACGAAGCATTATAATGCCTGTTTGCCGAAAAGGTTTTTCATCACGAGCTTATTTATCTTTCTTTCGACATTGCTGTGTTATCATCAATACTTGTGCATATGCAGAAACCATTTCATGAATCATAAAAAAAGAGTTAAAAAGGTTTTTGATGAGCTTTTGTTTCTACTGTGTTTGTGTTATGACCACAATTGCAGCTCAGTTCCAAGTTCATCACAATCAGCAGGATTTGGCATCTCGCCTTTTCAGTCCAATATTTTGGACCGTCCCTTACTGGCCACATCCTCCGCCTTCCCCCAGACCCAGTAGTGTTCCAGCAAACACCTCGTTCGTTCACCCAGTTACTTCCCGTTGTGAAAATACATTAGGCAATGCTCATATCAACGTTACTGATCTTCAGTTATAGTTGTATAGTTTTCTTTCTCAATCCAGTTTTTTACTTGTAAAGAATGACTTTCTTTTACAGTTATAATAAACAGACTTTAATACTGGACTGACTTGTATCTCTGTTTTAGTTACTCCTTTACCTATATATGTACTCATTAACTTGGACAAGCTAAGGACATTTTTTCACTTTGTAACTAATTATTAAGTTATGTATATCATCACCCCGTATACGGGTGATTTACATATAAGTTAAAAAAAGTCACTATATTTATAAATAGGTTCACAATAATTTCCACAAACACATTTTTTTTTCTGCACAGAAGCATATTTTCTTTTTTGCACAACACCTATTTATAAATATAGTGATTTTTTTTAATATATATGTAAATCACCCGTCGACATGGAGCTTGGTCTTGAAATAGGACTCTCTTTCCTAATTAAAATGACGTCTAAATTTTGTCTAGGTGACAAAAATGGCCTATAAATTGTTGTAATCGAGAGAAAAGCGCAAGCATAAAAGTAAATGACACAGTATTTGATGACCCAGTTCGTCACAGAGTGACTACGTCTGGGGGCGACCAAGCCAGGAGAGTATACTAATATGAACTGCCGTTTACAATCAATGTGAAAGTATGTATAGAATACAAAGGGAAGATACAATATATAAAGAATACCTAACCCTAGCATCTAAGTCTTGTGGGCCTAAAGCCCACTGGACTATAATCTATATATTATGTCCATATATTATAATAATATATTTCAATATATTATAACACTCCCCCTTGGACATAATATGACAAGGAAGAATGCAAGTGTTACTTATTGGAGTGTTACAAATGGCCTCGAGGATACAATCATCAGGATTGTTTAACATTTGTTACTCCCCCTGAAGATAACAACCTTCCAAGTCGACGCATCCCGATTCCATGTACGTACTTTTCAAAAGTCGAAGTAGGAAGGGATTTAGTGAGCAAATCAGCTAGATTGTCACTTGAGCGTACTTGTTTTATCGTGATCTCACCACTCTTCTGGAGTTTGTGAGGATAAAAGAATTTTGGGGATATATGCTTCGTCAAGTTTCCTTTGACATAGCCGTTACTCATTTGTGCAATACATGCAGCATTATCTACATAGATAATTGATGGGCTTAAGTCAACAGAAGGGATACCACACGAATCGTGAATGTGTTTTACAAGGGACTTTAACCACACACATTCTCGTGCAGTTTCGTATAGAGCTATGATCTCTGAATGGTTTGACGATGTGGTCACCAAGGTTTGTTTGACAGATCTCCATGAAATGGCTGTTCCACCACAGAGGAAAACATAACCCGTTTGCGATTTCGCATTATGGGGATCAGATAGATAACCAGCATCAGCATAACCTATAAGTGTTTTGTCTTGGTTTCTCTGATAGAAAAGACCAAGATCTTGTGAACCTTGAAGATATCGTAAGATATGTTTCACACAATTCCAATGTCTCCTTGTAGGGGAGGCACTGAACCTTGCAAGTAGATTAACTGCAAAGGCAATATCGGGCCTAGTGCAGTTTGCAAGATAGAGCAGTGCACCAATTGCACTTAGATATGGAACTTCAGGTCCCAATAGCTCTTCGGTATCTTCCTTAGGTCTGAATGGGTCCTTTTCCAAATCAAGGGAACGGACAGCCATTGGAGTGCTTAAAGGATGAGATTTATCCATATGGAATCTTTCCAACACTTTCTTTAGGTAAGCTGATTGGTGTATCAGTATTCCTTCAGGGAAATGCTCGATCTGTAGACCGAGACAGAACTTGGTTTTACCCAAAGTTTTCATTTCAAATTCAGTTTTTAAGATTGAACTTGCTTCTTCAATCTCTTTCCTTGTTCCGATAATGTTTATATCATCCACATACACCGAGATGATGCAAAAACCATTAAGGGATTTCTTAATAAAGACACAAGGAAAAGCCTCGTTATTTACGTATTCCTTCTTCAGGAGGAATTCGCTTAGTCGATTATACCACATACGACCTGACTGTTTTAAGCCATATAACGAGCGTTGCAATTTAATGCTGAACATACTACGATGTTCGTTATTCCTCATTTGAGGAATAGTTAATCCATCAGGGATTTTCATATAGATGTCATAATCTAATGATCCGTATAAGTATGCGGTAATTATGTTCATTAACTGCATTTAACTGCCAATGATATATGACGGAACTTTATAATAGTAACAACAGGAGTATTTGTTTGATCACATCAAACTCAATAATGGGTCACTGCGAAAAACCCTTAAGCTGTTAATCTCGCTTTGTATCTCTCAACTTCATTTTGTTTCGTATTAATACCCATTTATATCCTTCAGGGATAAAATATTTAGGGGGTATATACGATAGAACAAAACAGTTTATTTTGCGAGTCTAGCTCTTCCATATTTGCTTCTTTCTATTGCATCTAATCAAATTTAGATACTGGTACCAGATTTTAGAAAGAGCAATTATGGGTACGAATATGTTGTCGACAACAGTGATATGTTTGTCTCCTGTGTTTATTAAGATTCATGTAAACCAGATCTTGATCATTTCCCATTGATCTGGGTGTTCCGCATCCTAGTATTTTGATTGCTATGTGCACGTGCTTTTTACTAGGATTTATCGCCTTCAGGACGAATCTCTTCAGGAGATTTCAAGAGTAACTGGATATATTATTAGCATTAATATACCATGGTTTTGTGTAAGGAGGTTCATTACGCTTCTGGCGTATAGGGCCATCCTTAACTATTCACAGTCACTTCATTTATAATCAGTAATGCATTTGATAATGCATCTGGCATATTACTTGCTGATTATTGCAAGTTTATTTTCTTTTGAACTTTTGGTTCAAGTTTGACTAGTGTGTGGGCCTAAGTATTGAAGATCTTTTTTTGTTCCACATAATTTCACGGCATTTATTAATTGTGATATTTTTCTCTCCCCCTAAGGCCGGAAATAGATCTTCGTCGAATGTGCAGTCAGCGAAACGGGCTGTAAACTGATCCCCAGTTAAAGGCTCGAGGTATTTAAGTATTGTGAGAGATACAAAATTGATGTAAATACCGAGTTTCCTTTGTGGGCCCATAGATGTTCGCTTATGTGGTGGTATTGGAACATACACTGCACAATCAAATGTACGCAGATGGGAAATGTTAGGTTCATTTCCACGCACGAGTTGAATAGGGGAATATTCATGATATGCAGTTGGTCGGAATTGGATTAGTGATGATGCATATAAGATTTCATGCCCCCAACATGAAATAGGTACGTTCGTTTTTTGTAGTAGTGATCTAGCGATTAATTTAAGACGTCTAATTAATGATTCAGCTAGACCATTTTGAGTATGAACATGAGAGACCGAATGCTCCACTTTGATTCCCAATGCCAAGCAACAATCATCAAATGCCTTATAGGCGAATTCACCGGCATTGTCCATGCGTATGGATTTGATTGGATGATCTGGGAATTGTGATATCAACAGGATAATCTGAGCAATAAGCTTTGCAAAAGCAGTATTGCGAGTGGATAGCATGGTGACATAAGTCCACCGAGTGGATGCATCTATTAGGACCATAAAGTACTGAAATGGTCCAGATGCTGGGTGTATCGATCCACAAATATCTCCTTGAATCCGCTCAAGGAATTTAGGAGATTCAGTTCTTACTTTACTACTAGAAGGACGAATTATGAGTTTACCCATTGTGCAAGCATCACATATGTATTCATTAACAGAAGGGATTCTGTTGTGTGTTATGTTATGGCCAGATGAATTACATAGAATTCGACGCATCATGGATTGTTCTGGATGTTTTAACCGCTCATGCCATAGTTTGAAAGTATTTGGATCATTAAATTTTAGATTAAGAGCTATATGGAGATTTGAGGGTCTGATGTATGTATAATACAAACCAGACGAGAAAGATGGAAGTTTTTCGACGATGTGTTTACGACAATTCAAATAGTGAGTCATCAACAGATATTCACTATTGTCCTCAGTATTTGTTTCAATGTGATAGCCATTCTGTCGAATGTCTTTGAAACTGAGGAGGGTACGCTTTGATTGTGGAAACAATAAAGCATTCTCGATTATTAATTCGGTACCCATAGGTAGAATGATCGAGGCTCTTCCGGAGCCAACGATTTATATGTCGTCGTCGGAAATAGTAGTGACACTTCCTTTCTTTTCGGTTAATGTTTGGAAAAATTGTCTATCTTTTAAGATAGTATGTGTAGTAGCACTATCTACTAAGCACAACACATTAATCTCCATAAGCACTTAAGTGTATGTTTGGATACGTTAAGATATGAGGAATGCTAAGGAGAGCCAAGATTACAGACGCTGATTGATCAGCCGCACAAGGGATCACTTAGGTCCTACTTTATCAAGAACGTATTAAATTTTGTAGTCAATAGTCATATGTTCACCCAAGAGGTCATCCTTTGTCTATGACAAAGCCTGCTTTGGGCAGGTCGGAGTGGTGTGTTTCACCGTGATGAGCCTTCCCATTTTTGTCTTTTAGCATACGTTGATACGCCTCCACCAAATGTTTTGGAGTTCGACACTGGCGAGACCAATGGTCGTCGCATCCACACTTGTGACAGAGTTGTTTGTTCTGTGCACGTGAGCTCGATGGTTTATCTTGAGGTGCATTATTATCAGTTGCACTAGATTGTGCATTGTTGCGACCTCGACCTCTACCTCTTCCCCTACCACGGCCTCGACTTCGGGTCGATCCGCGTCCCCCACTCGCCTCATTTCCTTTTCCACGTTTACGGCCTCTAGAGTTCCTCCGAGTAGCATGTGCTTCAGGCACAGCTTGTGAGCCAACCGATCTAGTATTGTGATTTTTTATCAACAATTGGTTGTGCTTTTCTGCAACTAGAAGTGCAGAAATAAGGTCGGAGTGTGTGTGATACTCTTTGGCCCTGTACTGCAGTTGGAGTACAAGATTAATAGCGTGGAAAGTGGAAAGAGTTTTTCAATTAACTGATCAACAGTTATTGTTTCTTTACACAGCTTAAGCTGAGAAACTATGCGATGTAGGGCGGAGTTGTACTCCGTTACAGACTTGAAGTTTTGGAAACGAAGTGTTATCCATTCATGTCTAGTTTCGGGGAGGATCACATCGTGTTGTTGTTGGAATTGATCCTGGAGGGATTTCCATAACATCGATTGATCTTTTTCAGTGAGGTATTCGTTCTTAAGATCTTTGTGAAGATGATGTCTTAAGAAGATTAGAGCTTGTGCCATTTTGGCAGTTGTGGATTTAGATGGTTGTCTAGTTGTGTCGGTAAGGTCTTTAGAGACAAGGTGAGTTTCAACGTTGAGAGCCCATGTCAAATAGTTATGGCAATCAAGTGCCAATTAATCGAATTCACATTTAGTGATGTTTGACATGTTTTTGCTACAAAAATTAATAAATGAAAATTTATTAAAATTATTTGTTTGTAGCATTTAATAATTAAGGCTCAATCAATAAAATATTACTAAGACAAAAATTAATAATAGGGGGTATTTAATAAAGGATTGGGTGTATGACTTTGTGTAAGACATTTATTAATGGGACTTGAACCCAAAAATAATTATTGGATAAGGCCTTAAAAAAATTTGATGATTTGGGCTTCATAATACCATTATGAATTTTTATTAATGGGACTTCGGGCCCAAAAATAATTATTAGGATCAACTAAAATAAAATTCCCAATCAATTAAATTAAAAAAAATGGCCCAAGTAATTTTTTTTTTTAAAAAAAAGGGGTCGGCCCATTTAGAAAAACAGGCCCAATTTAGAATTATTAGAATCGGCCCATTTGAATTGTAATAGTCCTACTTGGTATTATGACCAAGGCCCAGACAAATAATGCGGTCCATGCTGGCAGCCCAAAAACAGTAGGATTGGCCCAAATGTATCAAGGGTTTACGGTACTCTGATGTGAGTACACAGACTTAGTAAAAAAAATCAGTTTCCAGAACCACAAAATGGCGGAAAAAGCGCCGTTCGTTGCGGTCGTCGCACGGCGTTTAAGTCGCGGAATTTTCGCCGATTTTCCAGCGATCGTTTGACGTTGCGAGAAACAGGGCACAGTCGCACGTCCGCCGTAGCAGCGTTTCACACCGTCGCCAAAATGCCATTGGTCGGCGTTCGCCGTCGCGCTGAGAAAGGCGCCGCCGAACCAGGAGTCGCGTCGCCGTCGCGGCTTGCACAGGGGCGTCGCCTTACGCCGTTCGTCGTGCACCCGGAGTTGCCGTCACGCACAAAGACGGAGGCGCTGTCGCATAGGTGGATGTCGCGTGGCCGATCTCGATCGCAGGTCAGCGGCGGTCGAGCAGCCGTGCCGTCGGCCGCTTCAGGGGCCGTCGGTGTTCGCGAGTGATCGTCGCCACCACGTTTCGCTGCCCACCGTTCGTGGACCAGGGACCGGCGATAACGCAGTCGTCGCGGTGCAAATTCACCGTTCGCACAGCGTCACCTGGTCTCGGCGTCGTGCGTCGCCATCGTCGTTCGTATCAGAACGGGGTGCCGTCACGGCTCAGGGCCGGAGGCGCCGTCGCCGTCGTTCGCTGTCAAGGCCACTTCAGGGGCCGACGGCGTGGCGGACACAGGTAGGGCTCACTTTCGTCGATTTTGTTTTCTTCGATTTGTGGTTTTCGATATATGAAGAAAAATTGAATTTCTGATATCGATTCTGAGTTTTTCGAAAACACATTGAAATGGGGTTTTTGCAAAGCATTGGGTCTGCTGATTGAATTCCACCTGGAACAGGGGTATTGGCTA
>JAPKLY010000045.1:1556008-1644234 GCA_026898435.1 Prunella vulgaris
TTTTTACGTTCCTTTAGTGTAGAAAAAATTTAAAAGATACATGATTATGACTAACGTTATATTTTTAATTTTTAAGGATTAAATAAGTAATTTTGAAAGGTCGGAAACTGGTCGGAGTTCGGTCAATTTTTTTTAAAATAGCATATTTAGTTTTTATTTTTTGTGACGGAGTTTGATCGGAACTATTTCTTAGATTATTTTTACCTAAAAAATACTATGCATATGTAAAAAATTTGATTGACGTTATCTTTTTAATTTTTACTAGTAAAATAACTAGTATTTTGAAAAGTCGGATATTTATCTAAATTTATTAAAAATAGCACTTGCAATAGTATTTTTTTGACGGAGTTGGTTCGGAATGATTTTTGACGTTCGTTTAATCTAGAAAAAATTTAAAAGATACATGATTACGACTAACGTTATCTTTATTAATTTTTAAGGATTAAATAAGTAATCTTGAAAGGTCGAAAACTGGTCGGAGTCCGGTCAATTTTTTTTAGAAATAGCATATTTAGTAAAAAAAAAATTGTGACGTAGTTAGGTCGGAACTACTTTTTAGATTATTTTTATCTAAAAAACACTATGCATATGTAGAATTTTAATTGACATTATCTTTTTAATTTTTACTAGTAAAATAACTAATATTTTGAAAATTCGAATATTTCTCCAAATTCATTAAAAATATCATTTGCACCAGTATTTTTTTGACGGAGTTGGGTCGGAATGATTTTTTACGTTCCTTTAGTGTAGAAAAAATTTAAAAGATACATGATTACGACTAACATTATCTTTTTTAATTTTTAAGGATTAAATAAGTAATCTTGAAAGGTCGGAAACTGGTTGGAGTCCGGTCAATTTTTTAAAAAATAGCATTGTTGATGGGCGAGCTACTCGAGGCAGATTAGAGAATCAAGATATCATTTAGGAGGTCGCCCAAGAGCTCGCCAGAGTGTCAAGCGCACCTCCGGCATCCGAGACACCACCTGTTATACGACGCCAGGGGCACCAAGGCGTCAGAGCTCGCCTGAGTTGGAGAGCTGCGAGCTCGCCCGGTGGCCATCTCTGAGTTCGCCCGAGTATCCATCTCTGAGCTCGCCCATGAGCTCGCATGATAGTCTATAGGACCCCGATGGTGCGCTCTTTTTCCCTCCGTCCGGTTTATCCACAAGGGTGGTTTACGGTGAGGTTTTTAATGAGGCCCATCTAGTCTAAGGCACAGGAGTAGGACGAGGCACAACATAGGGAGCAGTGTAAGGGACCAGGATGAGGGTTACGGACCCTCGTCAACACCGGAAGCCATGTAGGCTCGTAAGGTGCCGTCTCACACTGGCACACCTATAAATAAGACCTCTCTTGTAATTATTGAACAGACTCTCACATTTTCACACAATTAATACAATCCCTACTGCAATATTTCTCTCTCTAAACTCTCTCCCTCCCCAAGAACACAAAATCACAAGATTATTGTTTGGTAGAATTAATCCGTTATAAAGAGCCACATAACAAACAACGATTAAGAAATTCTATCAACAAGCATATTTAGTAAAAATTTTTGTGACGGAGTTTGATCGGAATTACTTCTTAGATTATTTTTACCTAAAAAATATTATGCATATGTAAAAATTTTGATTGACGTTATCTTTTTAATTTTTACTAGTAAAATAACTAGTATTTTGAAAAGTCGGATATTTATCTAAATTTATTAAAAATAGCACTTGCAATAGTATTTTTATGACGGAGTTGGGTCGGAATGATTTTTTACGTTCCTTTAATCTGGAAAAAATTTAAAAAATACATGATTACGACTAAATTATATATGTTTTTGTCAATTCAATCATGTTGTAAAAATAAGAGAGATAAATTTGAGAAGATTGAGGTGTAAATTTTCTAGTAAATAGGGAATAAATATATTTTTCCACCATGGTAATATAAATATATTTTTAAATATTAAAAAATAATATTAATTCATATGTATCTTTATAAAAATAATAAATAAGTAAATAAATAATATATTTTTGTCAACAGAAAACCCGATTGACCCATTCTTTTTTATACTTAAAAATTCAAAAATAAAAATAAAGGAGATTGCCGAATGAGAGAGAATATTTTGGTCACAATATATTCAATTCATTAGTTTCTAAAAAAATGAGAAAAATAAATTTTAGAAAATTAGGGGTGTAAATTTCCTAAAATATAGGAAATTAAATATATTTTTTCACTATCATAATATTTATATCTTTATATATAGGTTTTTAAAAATTTATAAATAATTTTAAAATGGAATGCTATCATCTCAATATTTATGTATTTTTAATTAAAGATTAATATATTTACAACAATAATTATTATTATTGGAAAAATATAATAATAAAAAAGATATATTTATATCCATATAAAACCCGATTGACTCAGTCTTCTATAATATTAAAAATTTTATTTATAAAAAATTGATGAGACTTTCGTGGGGGAGATAAATTGGAAAGAGTTGAGAAATATATCAAAATTTATGACAAGGATTAATACAATATCTCTACTTATGAATCTAATTTTTACACAATTTTATATTTTGTAAAATAAATCCGTAAATTTGTAAATTTCTAAAATTAATAAAAACAAATTTGATTAAAAATCGTAATCTTGACAAGATTCTGCACTCCACAAATTGATTAAAAACCCGGTATGCAAGGAAAGCAATCTATTGAAAATATGGTATTGCCTAATTAATAATATATTAAAATCAATAAATACTTTTTTATTCCAAATTAATTTTCCTTCATTACGATTAAAAGTTAATCATGTTTCCATGATCTACAAATTCTGTTATAAAGATCAATAACAAGTAAATAATATTATACATAATAAATTTATTTTTGAGTAAAATTCCATAATCGTAATCATGATCTTAACTATAAAAATTATATACATACCTAATGAATTTTTGAATGTTCTACTAATTCTATTACAAAGTTACACGATCTTAATTATAACATTAAAAATTATTTTAATGAGTAAATTGGGGTTGTAAATTTCCTAGAATATAGAAATGTAAATATATTTCTCCACCATTAAAAAGATAACAGTCAATCAAAATTTTATAAATACATAGTGTTTTTGACGTAAAAATAATCTAAGAAGTAGTTCAGAAAACTCAGTCACATTTTTTTTTACTAAATATGTTATTTTTTTAAAAATTGACTGGACTCCGACCAGTTTCCGACCTTTCAAAATTACTTATTTAATCCTTAAAAATAATAAAGATAACGTTAGTCGTAAACATGTATCTTTTAAATTTTTTCTAGATTAAAGGAACGTAAAAAATTATTCCGACCCAACTCCGTCAAAAAAATGTTATTGCAAGTGCTATTTTTAATAAATTTAGATAAATATCCGACTTCTCAAAATATTAGTTATTTTACTAGTAAAAACTAAAAAGATAACACCAATCAAATTTTTTACATATGCATAGTATTTTTTAGGTAAAAATAATCTAAGAAGTAGTTCCGATCAAACTATGTCACAAAAAAAAAACTAAATATGCTATTTTTAAAAAAAATTAACCGGACTCCGACCAGTTTCCGACCTTTCAAGATTACTTATTTAATCCTTAAAAATTAAAAAAGATAATGTTAGTCGTAATCATGTATCTTTTAAATTTTTTCTACACTAAAGGAACGTAAAAAATCATTCCGACCCAACTACGTCAAAAAAATACTAGTGCAAATGATATTTTTAATGAATTTGGAGAAATATCCGACTTTTCAAAATATTAGTTATTTTACTAGTAAAAATTAAAAAGATAATGTCAATTAAAATTCTACATATGCATAGTATTTTTTAGGTAAAAATAATCTAAAAAATAGTTTTGACTTAACTCTGTCACAAAAAAAAATACTAAATATGCCATTTCTAAATAAATTGACCGGACTCTGACCAGTTTCCGACCTTTCAAGATTACATATTTAATCCTTAAAAATTAATAAAGATAATGTTAGTCGTAATCTTGTATCTTTTAAATTTTTTCTAGATTAAAGGAACGTAAAAAATCATTCCGACCCAACTCCGTCAAAAAAATATTATTGCAAGTGCTATTTTTAATAAATTTAGATAAATATCCGACTTTTCAAAAAACTAGTTATTTTACTAGTAAAAATTAAAAAGATAATGTCAATCAAAATTTTTACGTATGTATAGTATTTTTTAGGTAAAAATAATCCAAGAAGTAGTTCCGATCAAACTCCGTCACAAAAAAAATTACTACCTCCGTCCCAGGAAAGTTTGCGGTAATTTCCTGGGCACAGGTTTTAAGAAAAAGTGTAATGAGTAGAATGTGTATGGTTGAGATTGTGAGGTAAAGATTTTAAAGGTGGAGATTTAAAGGAATATTTCCATTTTGGGAGTATGCAAACTTTTTTGGGACAAACTAAAAAGGAAAATATGCAAACTTTCGTGGGACGGAGGTAGTACTAAATATGCTATTTCTAAAAAAAATTTCGAACTCCGACCAGTTTCCGACCTTTCAAGATTACTTATTTAATCCTTAAAAATTAATAAAGATAACGTTAGTCGTAAACATGTATCTTTTAAATTTTTTCTAGATTAAAGGAACGTAAAAAACCAATCCGACCCAACTCCGTCAAAAAATACTATTGCAAGTGTTATTTTTAATAAATTTAGATATATATCAGACTTTTCAAAATACTAGTTATTTTACTTGTAAAAATTAAAAAGATAACGTCAATCAAAATATTTACATATGTATAGTATTTTTTAGGTAAAAATAATCTAAGAAGTAGTTCCGATCAAACTCCGTCACAAAAAAAATTACTAAATATGCTATTTTAAAAAAAATTAACCGGATTCCGACCAGTTTTCGACCTTTCAAGATTACTTATTTAATCCTTAAAAATTAATAAAGATAACGTTAGTCGTAATCATGTATCTTTTAAATTTTTTCTAGATTAAAGGAACGTAAAAAATTATTCCGACCCAACTCCGTCAAAAAAATACTATTGCAAGTGCTATTTTTAATAAATTTAGATAAATATCCGACTTTTCAAAATACTAGTTATTTTACTAGTAAAAATTAAAAAGATAACGTCAATCAATTTTTTTACATATGCATAGTAGTTTTTAGGTAAAAATAATCTAAGAAGTAGTTCCGATCAAACTCTGTCACAAAAAAATTTACTATATATGTTATTTCTAAAAAAATTGAACGAACTCCGACCAGTTTCCGACCTTTCAAGATTACTTATTTAATCCTTAAAAATTAAAAAAGATATTTTTAGTCGTAATCATGTATCTTTTAAATTTTTTCTACACTAAAGAAACGTAAAAAATCATTCTGACCCAACTCCGTCAAAAAAAATACTAGTGCAAATGATAATTTTAATGAATTTGTAGAAATATCCGACTTTTAAAAATATTAGTTATTTTACTAGTAAAAATTAAAAAGATAATGTCAATTAAAATTCTACATATGCATAGTATTTTTTAAGTAAAAATAATCTAAAAATTAGTTTCAACCTTAACTCCGCCACAATTTTTTTTACTAAATATGCTATTTCTAAAAAAATTGAACGGGCTCCGACCAGTTTCTGACCTTTCAAGAATACTTATTTAATTCTTAATAATTAATAAAGATAATATTATTCGTAATCATGTTATTTTTAAAATTTTATAGGTTAAAGGAACGTAAAAAATCAATCCGACCCAACTCCGTCAAAAAAATACTATAATTAAAAGTATATTAGTCACTTATTTTAATTTGGTGTAATAAATGAAATAAGAAAAAGATTAGGGGTGAAAAAAAATATATTAAAAAAGGAAATGAGAATTAAGGGTATATTGGTCACTTATTTTTTAAAAATGCCAAAAAAGAATTTTTATAAATTTGTGGACAAAAAAGAGTTTGTACCATAAAAAAGGCTAAAATTTATAGTTTTCTCTTAATAACTAAGTTCAAGTCTTGACACTAAAAAATATTGATATTTACTGAAGACAAGTATCATTGCAAATTAGAAATAATAATTTGACAAGTTCATAATTGATCTGCCATGTTTAGGTCGATATTTATTTTGTCCGCGTCATTCTGATTTGTTTACATTATTAAAAATTTAATATGTATCATATTTAATATATTATTATATTTTTATACTTATTTTATGTATAAATCAATTTTGTAAATAGATCTTAGATCAATATATATTGATAGAAAAATTATGTTAAATATAATATGATATAGCATTAATAAATTTTTTTTATCTTTAAAAAGTGTGCTTTTAATTTCACACATGTCATAGATGGTGAGACGCACCCCTTGCACGACGCACTGTACCAACCAACATGCAAAATATAATATAAAAGAAAATTTATGTGTGAGAGTCATGATCGAGCAAGTCTTATTCGAGCGGAAGGAAGTCGTCTTGTCCACCACCCCGATGGTCAATGTTGTAAAAATATAATTTCCCATATCATGAATGGAGTGTGTACAATCCTTTATATAGAAATGTGTATCCATCTATGTAACTGACCTTTGTTAAGCTAACTAACTGAAAGTTGAAACTTAACTAAATTCTGTTTACATAATGAATTCCATATGCATGCGTGCGTATTGACATGATAATCTATCATGCTCCCGCAGAAGATGGAGAACGGGAGGAGAAATCGATTTTGTCACGAAGAGAAGTGAAACATGTGGCAGCTAAGGGTTTGGTAAAGGAGATCAGCTGGTTGATCAGTTGTAGGTATGTATCTGACATCAAGAACATTGGATTCAACCTTCTCTCGTATAAAGTGGATATCAACTTCGATATGCTTTGTGCGTGAGTGAAAAGATGGATTAAATGCAAGTGTGATGGCACCCTGATTATCACACCACAAGACGGATGGCAACTGTAGAGGAAAACCAAGTTCTTGAAATATAGAAGCAATCCAAATGACCTCAGTTGAAGCAGATGAGAGAGACCTATATTCAGCATCTGTGCTACTCTTGGCAACTAGCGGCTGTTTTCGTGAGGACCAAGAAAGGATATTGTTGTCCAACATGACACAAAAGCCAGTAGTGTTGCGTCTATCATCAAGGCTCGATGCATAATCCGCAAATGAATGCAACTTGAAATTAGACACAGGAGAGAACAAAATGCCAAAATATAATGTACCTTGTATGTAACGAAGTACCCTCTTGCAAGCCCTCCAATGATTTTGTGTGGGTGCTTGTAAGAATTGAGAGAGCTTGTTAACGGAGAAGGAAAGGTCAGGTCCGGTTAGAGTGAGATATTGAAGACCACCAATGATACTACGATACAAGGAAGGATGCTCAAACAAAGGACTATCACCTATGGATAAAGATGTACTAGGACAGAGAGGAGTAGAGCAAGGCTTGTAGTTAGTAAGATTAGCCTAGCATAGGATTGAGAGAGAATAAGTGAATTTGTAGAAGAATGTGCCTCCAGTCCCAAAAAGTAGTTAATATTGACGAAGTGCTTGAGTGAACACTGTTGACTGGGAGTGGAAATCAATGTTCAAATGAACTGAGTATTACTTCTAGTGATCAAGATGACATCGACATAAACTAGCAGCAAACAAATGTTATTCTTCTATCTCATTTGGAACAAGCAATGATCAGTAATGGAGTGAACAAAGCCCAAGGTGATAAGAAACTTCTTTAGGGTGTCATACCAGGCTTTAGGAGCCAGTTTTAAACCATATAATGATTTCACCAGCTTGCAAACATAGTGAGGTTTGGTCGAATCAACAAATCCTTCAGGCTGTAAAATGTAGTCTGTTTCATTAAGAGTGTCATTTAGAAATGCATTGTTGATATCTAATTATTGAATTCCCCCGCCAAAAGTAACAGCTAAGCTAAACACAATCCTCAAAGTAACTGGCTTCGCCACTGGACTGTAAGTTTGAAAATAATCAATTCCAGCATGTTGCTGAAATCCTCTTGCCACAAGTCTAGCTTTAAATCTGTCCACAGAGCCATCCATCTTGTATTTAACCATGAATAATCATTTTGTTGAGATAAGATTCATATCTGATGTAGAAGGAACCAAGTCCCAAGTATGATTTCTGATTAGAGCATTATACTAAGACTTCATAGCATCCAACCATTCTGGAATAGTTAAGGCTTGAGAAACAATATCTGGTTCAGAGATAGGAAGAGAAGTATAAAGAATTTTGGGTTTGTAAATACCAGCTTTAGATCTGGTGACCATAGGATGGGAATTTGTATCAAAAGTCAGCATAAAGACCAATTGATTAATTAACACTTGTTCGGTATATAGCTTCCTCATGTTGCTTGCAAGTAGAGCTGTTCAACGAAACGAGCTGCTCTTGAGCTCGGCTCTTTAAGACTCGGCTCGACTCAACTCGATGTGTTAAACGAGTTGAGTTTGAGCTCAAAAAATACTCATTTGCTTAACGAGCTCGGCTCGGTTCGACTCGGTAGACTCGAAAAATAGGGGTTATTTTATAAATATTATGTAATTTAAGGTATAGGGTTATAATATTTTACATAATAATATAACTCTAATTCTAAAATCACTCATACTGATGAATTGATGATAGTTTTATCTTAATTGAAGTATGCAAATGTAAATATATTGAATTATATAGTTATTGATACAGTATCAGATAAATATATATTTTTAGAATATTCAAGCTCAATCGACCTTTGCTATAAGCTAAACGAGCCGAGCCGAGCTTGATAAGCTTAATGAGCCGAGCATGCACTACTCGGGCTCGCTCGACTCGTATAACAGTTCTACATGCAAGCAACACTTGTAATGTATATAATGCCACTTCCCATCAAGGTTGTAGAAGTCGAAAAACGAATATAAGGTATTTTATTGCCGCCTATTTTTTATTTAAATATTTAAAAAAAAATAGATAAAAATCAAAATTTAGGGCCGCCTAGACACAAAAATTCCTAGAATTGCTGATTTTGTAGAAATTGGATCGTCAAGTGACCGTCTAGCGCCTTTCTGCATCACTACTCGTCATAGAGTAGTTACTAGTGTTTGTGAGTGGGTCAGGGTAGAACAGTTTATGGATGATTTATATTTATAAAAGACTAGGAATACTGTAATTTTTAACATTTTACAAGCATTTGAGGATGAGATTATGTTAGATTTTAAAATAAAATATGGAATTGGTTGCATATCGAAAGTGTGCATGTAAGTTTGAATAACTTCTATTGTAGACAATGATCTAAGCGTATGAACTATCATTAGTCTAGCTAGTTGCTTGGGGTGTTGTTTTTCTTTCTGAACTCATTGATCATTCTAGAGGGTATGTCTCATACCCTTTCTTTATCTTTTTAATATATTTTATTTTGCTAATTAAAAAAAAATATTAGTGTTTGTGAGAGTGACACCAAATAGTTTAGGAAGTACAAAAAGCATATTGACCCCATAAGTCAACAAGTCACAACACAGTGAACTAATTAACTTAGCAATCATTCACTCTACACACTAGAGAAAAACAAAATAAAAAAACCCCACTCTATAGTAGAGAAAAAAATTGCCAAATTTATACACATTTCAATAAAATCGACCAATATTAATTCCTAGTGTATATTTATCTTTTCGTCTTCATAAGTTGGTTTCTATTCGTGTTGGTAATAATTCACATGAACACAATACAATTGTTGTTGTCATCATCTATTTGGGGGCATATATATATTTCGACTATATAACATCTGCTCAAAGTCATCCTCAATGCATAAATCACCCATAATGAATCACAACATTTGATCATAAATCTCACGTGCACCACATGTCCATATCTCACGACAGCTCAAACAAATCAAAATCAACCGCCAATAATATATTATTTTCTCCACATAAAAAATGTAAGGTCAAAATTAAAATAATATTAGAAGAAAAATAAGGAGAAGCAAAAAATGCACGAAGAAATAAGGTTAAAAGATGAGAATAATAATATTTATAGAATTGAAATTTATAAAAGTATATAAATTAAGATGAACAGTTAAGATTAAAAATTAGATATAAGATTTAATATTATTAATATATATATATATATATATATAATTTATATAAGATATATATATATATATATAATATTAAAATATACGGTTAAGATTAAAACACTTAAATTATAAGATCGAGATTAATTTTTAGTGTCAGAGTTAATGAGAATAGATGAATTTTGAAATCGAGCATTTTGGTTGATTTCATAATTTCGTCTTTATAATATTAAAATAATAATAATAATAATAATAATATTATGATAATAAAAAGTGATTTGCATGGATAGCCTCGTTGGTGCACAAGGGATGATGAGGGCATGAGCCTTCTTGTACCCCCCTCCCCACTTATCAATTTGATTATTTTAATTTCATTATTTACCTATAATGATTAATGGTTTCACATTATATTTACTTCATACATTTAATACAATTAAATTATATGCAAATTGTAAATTTGAATTTGCCGCGCGCGAGTACCTTGTCGCAAATCTTAGAAAAATAATATTGTTTTGTTTTGTATATTTTTTAATTATGTTTTTATGTTATCATAATCTACTACGGTCTTTCTGTTTATTACAAATTTTAATATTGACTATAAATTCGCTCATAAACATTGTAAATCATCTTAATTTATCTTTTACTCCCACGGTCCATCAAATTATTTTTCACATTTCTTTTCTGTTTGCCTATAAAAAGAATTATATTTCTTTATTTGGAAACAAACCACACTCATAAATAAAAGTTTGGGCCCCATAATATCTCTATTTTTTATTTTATCTATTATTTCAATATAATATTAATTTTTATTAAATTCCCGGTCATTTCATAAATGGGAAAAAAATTGATGGAGAGAAAGAGTATTTTTTTTAGGACAAAGATGATGGAAAATACATGAAACTTTGGTCGACATTTTTCAAAGTGAGCTCTTGTCTTGATGACTAGATAGGTGTGGAGCTTGTAGCAATATTGAAACAACCTCAACTTCAATCTTTTTATTAAAGAAATATAAATTAGAATATTGATAGGATTCATTTTGTTTTATCAAAATTCACTAGTAATGGATATGCTAAATGGAGTCTATAAGATAATATCGTCATAAATGATTGACCTTAATTCGTTTCGAGTATTTATTATAGTTGACTTCTATTCGGTAGAATTTATTATTCTTCCACCCCACTATATATATTACCACCTTTTCCATTTTAGGTAGACCAGCTGTATATTATTATTATTTTTTAAAATTTTATTTCCCTACCTTAACTTTTAATTAAATACAATTATTGTCCAACGATTAATTTATTTTACATTAACACTTTGTCTTAATTTGTGTGTATATATTCTATGGGTATTTTTGTTTTAGGATTTAAGTGTAGGAGAAAATCATGATTTGAAATTTTAGAAGTCTTTATATATAATATAAGTATGTGTTTGTTTTGAAATTTTGACAGAGTGGAATTATGCTTTATATCAAATCGAAGTTTAATAATTAACGATATTGTATTGAGTTAGAGAAGAAGTAGAAGAAAGAATGAGTTGATGGTAAAAAATGATGATATGATTGTATTGAGTTTTGTGAAAAGTAATACTTTCTCTAACCTTTAGTTGTACACTATTGTATTTACTTGAATTTTAAGAAAAAGTAGATTAAATAAAAGTATTGTGAGTGTATTGTGGGGTTCACTTGTAAATAAAATAATTTGTTGTGAGAGTGATAATAAATGTGATGATTTCATAAAATATCTAATAATTTTCTGTTAACAATTAAATAATATTGTTAGATGTGCTACATTGAGTTTAATAATATCTAATAATAATTTTTATGTGATTTTATAAAAATCACGAACTTTATAATTTTTATCAATTACAATTTTTTTTCTTTGCAAGTTATGCTACATTTTAAATGACATGGTTGCCAAATATACTACATAGAGTCTACATAGATGCCAAAAATTACAATTTTAACTTCATAAACATAATTTTAAAATTTATTTCAAAAAAGTTATTTTTATTTTTAAGAAAAAAAAATTCGGTATCCATATAGATATTTTCGACAACACGTTATTTAATTTTTGCCAAAAAAAAAATCAGAAATTTCAAATTGCAAAACTTGAAAAAAAAATGGTATATTAAATTGTAAAAAAATGCATATTATAATTAATAAAAGTTATAAAAATTTTGAGTTATGTTGCAATTAATATTAAATAAAATGATGGATTCTAATTTAATGGAAGAGAACTTTTTTTTCTTCTTACACTTAAACCTAATTTTGTATACTCTTATCTAAACATGCGTTGAACTTTTAAAAACTATACTACAATTACAATAGTTTCTTTGGGTCAGATGAATTGGGTGAAAGGGAAACCAACGTCGGTATTTGCTTTTAAAATTACCTTTCTCTCTCCTCCTTCTCTCTCTCTCTCATCACTCGCCTGTTATAAATACGCCCATTCCTCACAACCATTTGCCCTTTCTCTTCCCTTTGGGGTTTCCTCAGAGGCGCCCCCTTCTGAGAAAAAACCCATACAGAGAATTCAAAAAATCCTCACAGGATCTGAGGAGGACCAACTGAACACCCCTACCTGAAGAACCCTCGAATTGATTTTACTTATTCTGTTTATATACATAAACAATTCACAGAGAAAGAGAGGTATGGGAAAAGAGAATGCCCTGTTCAGATTTCTCATTTTCCTCTTCTTTGATGATCTTCTCTCTCTGTTTGTCAATGTATCTACTTGTTTCAGAACGAAGTCTGAAAGAACTCGGGGAATTTAATTTCTTGGATCGTTTTTTATTTTGCAGTTTCGATTTATTCTTCACTTGTTGGTGTTGGTTGTTACCACACATCAATAGCTCAGGTCTTAAATTTCTGTTTCATTGAATTCGATTGATCATAAAAAATTTTAAAAAGAAAAATGTAAATTAATTTCCAGCTCTGTTACTTGGTTTGCTTCGACCATGGTTTCTGGTGTGATCCGCTGTAATAATGCCTAATTTCCATTAATTTTAAAATTTAAAAAATGCTGAATTTGCAGTTCAGATGTAAATAATTTCCTGTGAGTTTGTTGATTCTGCTGTTTTTTTTTTTTAAAAAACTCGATTGGTTAGATGGTATTCAGGTGGTAATAATCAAATTCTGAAGAGTAATAATGTCTTCTATGTTTCAGTACAATGGCGTTTGTTGGCTGTTTTAAGTTGATTTCTGCAGTCCACAGAGTATGCTATTCTGATGCATTTATAATGTGTGAGAGTTGGTTGAGTTTCAATTCTTTTAAGGGCGATATTAGTACATATAGAGTCCATTTCTGGTTGGAGAAAGATGAATTTTATATCAGTATTCTTGGAGTTCATTATTGTGTTCCTTAAATGTCTGCATTCTCTACTGAAGTTGGCAATTCACGTTGCTGAAATTTGACAGTGAGAGAGTGATGGGACGAGATGGGAAATGCGCACTCTGGAAATGAATGTGAGGTCATGGTGGATGGAGAGCTCTGTTGTTTCTGGTCGACTTCTGCATTGCAAAGTTCTGGCGAGAAAATAAGGAAGCTTTTCTTAGTATCTCCTTGATCACTTGCAATGTCTCGCTGTTTTCCATTTCCACCACCTGGATTTGAGCCTAAGGCTAGGCCTGATGATGTGAATTTGATAAGAAAGGTCTGCATTTTCCTTGTGTTTCTCTATGTTTTTAACTTTTTATGCATAGGAATGATTGTTTAACTAGTTAGGCATACAGTTTGAAAAAGGAAGTATTATTTTCATTCATTGTCATACTTCTGATGTTAGTGTTAATGATTCCACTGACTAAAATGGTTGTACATGTAACAGTTTATCTTCTGTCGTATAATATGTTCTGTCTGCATTTTTGGAAATTGTTTGTCCTGCTGCTCTGGGATGATAATTTATGCAATACGAGTTAATGAAGTTTCTTTGGATTCTAGTAAATAACGTTTTTGTCGTTATTTTGTTTCTGGGTTTTGCGTGTACACGTGTATGATGGTTTGCAGAGGGGCTTAATGTGAAGTTATAACTGCTTATTTGAAGTTTCATCTTTGATTACATGCATGTAATCTACTTACGTTTTTGTTTTGTTTTGTTTTTTAGGAAAAGAAGGAGAAGAAGAAGAAAAAACACAAAGATAAAGACAAGAAAGAACGAAGCAAAAGCAAAGAAAATGAAAGAAGTGAAGGTGAACACAAAGAAAATAAGAAAAGAAAGCGAGAGAAGGACAAAGACAAGAAGGAAAGAAAGCGAAAGAAGAAAGAAAACCAAATTTCATCAGAAGGAAAACAAATAGTTGGCTTGTTGGAGAATCAAAATGGAGGTGAGCTTGTCGCTGATAGCAAGCCAACTGATGCAATCCACGACCAAGGAGCTTTTCCTGAATCAGGAAAAGGAATTATAAAGGATGGAGGAGAACTGGGCAACCAGATGGTTCAGAAAATCGCAGTTGTGGAAAAATCAAAGGTCAACTTGGACAATACAGAGCTTAGCAAGATGGCTAATGGACAGTGTATCAATGTTGATGCAAGGCGATTGGGGAATGGTTATGGCGGGAATTGTAATGGAGAAAATCGAATTAAGGTTGAAGGTGGCTCTTGCCAAGTGGATAAGGTTGAGAAGAGAAGGGACGGGAATGGAAGGAACGGATATGATTCATTATTTGGAAAAGGAGATGGTTGCAAGAATGAAGATACAAAGGCCAAAGAAAGGAATGGATATAGAAATGTTGTTGGCGAAGGGAATGGTTGCAAAAATGAAGACCAAAATAAGAATACGAGAGCTTTGGAAAAAGAGGAGAAGGACAAGATGGCACAAGAGAGAAAAGAAAAGATTAAACGAGGGTCAAGTGATTTTAATTTTCTACGCAGTGCTAGCAATCCTTTGAAGGACGGCCAGGGAAAGCTTATGAAACAAAAGGAGTTGAATGGCTTTTTACCTGGTGAGTTATTTTCTTAATGAAGGTTCTGTTTTCATGTTTGCAATTTATGTAAGATTTGTTGTGCAGCTAGTTTTCATATTTTGGCATAATACATATTTGTATTTATTGTGTAAAATAAAGGAGTCCGGCCTAATAATACGTCCAGACCTGCCCTTCCGCGTCCTGTGGAGAAAGGAGCTGTTCTTAATAATCATAAGGGCAGTGACAAGATTTCATCTCCTCAATCAGTGATTAATAATCATGGACTCAGTAATGGCCACCTCATCAGTATCAAAAGGAAGACGGAACCGTGCTCCCCACCTGCTAATACAATTGCACAGGTGAACCCGATTGCCAAAAACCACAGTGCTGTTGCACAGGTGAACCCGATTGCCAAAAACCACAGTGCTGTTGCACAGGTGAACCATATTGTCAAAAATCACAGTGCTGTTGATAAAGTTCCGTCAACACATCCACTTCTGGAGAATGGACGAACAAGTCATAAGCCAGATATCAAAGAGTTGAGGAAGAATGGTTCTGTAGAGGGTGGAAAGCGCACTACTTCACCAAAACCTTCTATAGTATTAAAGAAGTTGAACCCTCATCCTGATTTGAAATATTTGAGCTCGATACTCTGTGTTCCCCGTGAGGTAGAGTTGCCTCAATGTGACGATCAGGACTGGCTATTTGGCTGCAAGGATAAGATGCCCAAATTGGCCTCATCTCCAAATCAATGTACAAAGCAGGTTTGGGCAGAAGCAATACAATTGGAGTCCATAGATATTACTGCTTTGCCATACGTCATTCCTTTCTAGACACAATTCAAGAGGGCCCAAAACTGGCGAATCTCTTGGTCTTGAATGAATGGCGTTCATGGCAAGACATGCATAATGAGTTTCTGGCTCGACTTTATCTGCTTGAATGACTGATTATCATCTGATTCATGAACTTAAAATACAAGTTCAAGTGTCTCCTTGTTGAAGTGATTCCTATACAAGCTTATTGGCAATCCTCGTTACTCACTCACCAGGTAGAGCACAGATGTGCTTTTTTATGTTGTTGTTTGCGATAAGAAAGTCTTCCTTTATGTTACAGAGTTCTTTCAGGAAAGGGGTCGTGAAGAACGACGGGTTACATCTCTAGATTAGCTCGTTGGATCATATAGTAGGACCATATTGGTTTGATTGGAGGGAGTAGATTAGAGGGTTACTTCATTGAGGTGACATTTCAGTTTTTGATGTGTAAATTATGGTACACTTAATTTATACAAGATTTTTGCAGATTAAGAAGGAACCCATTTTGCTGTTTCTTTTTCCAAATTATGGTATTTAATTATAACAAATATGATATGGGGAGTATAAATGAAGTTTCGTCCATGTTCCTATAGTTAATTCTTGTGTTACATGAGGAGCCTTTAATTTATATGGAATATTGATCTTGTATTATAGTAATGAATTGATGTTTTGGTTCTAACCTTTGGAATGAGAAATTGGATAAAATTAAAATTTAATTGTTTGATTGATTGATTGAGAGGTAAGGTTTCAAATCTATTATTTTCATATTCAAAAAGTGGAAGTCTCATATCCTCCAAATTTTTTTTTTTTAATATTATATATAATTATCATTAGACTATAACTTCTATTAATATAAAAATAATAACGGTAAGTTGTTATTAATAAACTTTTCAATTAAACCAACCAACATCTATAATAATGATAGTCTTTTTTATTTTCAAGTCAAATATTTTTATAATAATGATTATACTCATTATCATTTTCATTCTCATCCCTCCTCATAAATCAAGCAATCCTAATTTACCTTAGAGGGAATACTTATATCTCAAATTTGTTGCACAAAAAATCATGACTTCCAAATATTAGCATAACTTTTTGCGTATGAGCAACATTCTTATATACTATAATGACATGTTTGGTAGCTTATAGGAGATTAAGAAGTATAATAATACAAATACTAATTTAGTAGATAAATGAAAAGTATTTCATTATGGATGATTGATAAAATGTATTAAAATGAATTTTTTTGTCTCAATTTAGATTACGCAAATTAAAATGATACGATTATTAATGAGAAAGTTATTTATTAGTATTAAAAGGTGTAAAATTGGAAGCATATTGGACCTTTCAACTTTATGAAAAGGAAGTTAGTGCATTGTTTGAGAGTGTATTGAGAAATGTATTGATATGAGTGGTAAATAAAAAATATTTGTAAGTCGTAGTTTATAAGATATAACTTCTTTATTATCATTTTAGGTAATGGAAAAATAAAAAATATATTCTATTTGTGAAATTTTTAGCAATCTAAAAAGGATTGAAGGGAGTATATTGTTTTAATATATTGATTAGCAAAGTGGAATATTGGGCCTTGAGTGAGTTATGTTGTTGAGACTCAAAGCAACAAAGTAATCAATGTAACGAAGAGATATTAGGGCGTGAATCGTAAAGAACACAAAGATTTGTCTAGTCATCTATTGTAAGGTATATGGCTTTAAGTGTTTGAGTTTTTATTGCTTGTATGAATAGTCGGCCCTTGTTATGGCCATGAGAGGTTGTATTTATACATTCAGAGTACAAGAAAAGATGGTCATTTGATGCGTGGACCTCGGCCTAATCAACCCAAATAGACGGTGTTGCATGCTAAAGCGCAATATCGTAGATCATCCCAAACCAATGGTGTGATGCCACCTGAAAGGATATCTAACAAAATCGTCCAATATATCAGTGTAAGCATAATTCTAGGATAACTGATTTTATTCCTTACTACATGGAAATTCCTAAAATAACAGATTTGATCCCTTTCTTGGTTCCCAAGCTTCATGCAGCTCGATTTCTCGTATTGAACGGTGGAGCTTATCGATCTTTTGTACTTGTTTCTCGGGTCTGGCGCTCGGATGCTCAGCGCCTTTGATCCGAGCTTCAGATCAGCTCGGACAGGCTTCAAATTTTGCTTTGCGCTCTTAGAGTCCACATACGAGGTGGAGATGATCTCTTTGGACCTTTAGCCTGCTCGAGCGGTTGGTGAGAGTCGCTCCAGCTGTTTCATGCTTGCCCTTTGTCCCAGCCTGGACATGTACTTCTTGTGTTGGTCTTGGACACTGGTCTTGGGCTCAAGCTCAAATGCGGACATAATCGTGCCACAATATGGAATAATTCATTAAATAATACTATTTCCGTCCACAAAAAATATGATCACTTATTTGCACGTAATTTAATGCAATATATCGGAAGGTATTACGAGGTATTGCGAGTTTCATGTATGAATAAAGTGATTGCTTATGAAAAGTATGTCATATATACTTTCTATAAATATTCTCTTTATTCATAACGGATCTCACAATATCCCGTAATACCCTCCAATATATTGCACTAAAACACATGCAAATATTTGAATGCATTTTTCATGGACGGAGAGATTATAAGATAAATATAAAAATATGATTTTACCATTTTCCATATGCCCACCACCATCCACGGACCATGAACAACATTTCAAAAAACTGAACCATCAAACGTTGTTCCAAAACCATCAATGAATCATTAATCAAATAAGAGCATTTCCAATCCTTTGGTAAATTTGCCTTCAAAATTATGTATTTGACACCAATAATAAAATCACCTTCAGGTATTAAACTCAAATTTCAACTCAATGAAATTAAATGTGGATAGTTCAAGTGATTAGAGTTTCACTACCTTAGACCATGAGGCTGTGTTTATTTTGAGACTCATACAAATGGACTTAGATTTTGCGCTCCTCGTCCCAAACTAGTTTGAGATTTAGTGTCTAGTTTTAAAATCTCACCTTCAATACAAGCCTATAAATACCTATAAAATTTACTATTGCACTTTCCAATATTTCACACTATTAAATATTGATTTGACATAAAGTTAAATCTCATCCTACTTAAATGCCAAAACAAACACATAATATTTACTATCATATATATTACTCAAATTTTTGAATTCTAAAATCTTGACTTGTTCCGCACACTTAACAAACACAACCCGATGTCTTGGGTTTGAGACACAAGTGTTCCCCTTTGTGGTGTTCTTCCTTGTGATGAAGTGGTGGTTCTCCTCTTGTGATAGTTGTAGTTTCGGCTGCAGCGCGGTTTTGGGTTGCAATTCCTCGTGATCTCCTTCGTATTAGTCACTTTTACTTTGTATTTCGTTTGCGTAGTCATGTTTGTTTATATTCTAGTAAATCATATATGCATGGTTGTTGTGTTTTATTAGTTTAAATATTAGTAGTTTTTTATGTTCTATTATTAGTATTTTGTAACTTTTTAATTAAAAATTTGATGTTTTCTTTAATGTTATAAAATTATATTTCAATTAATTATAATAAAAAGAAGATTTACATTTTTAGTATTTAATTTTTATGTCACATTATATTATAAAAAAATTTAAAATCAGTACATAATATCATATTCACTAAAAAAAAAATTGCATAAATAAGTGTAAAAAATTTGACTACCACCGCAAACACTGTTCATCTGGACACTCATTGAGAGTGCGCTATAAAGCATAAAAAAAATCAATTAATTCACTAAAATTGAACCATATAGAAACAAAATTATGATAAAATTGAAAAAAAAAAAACCTAGAAAATACAGTGCTATTGATTTGCACTCATAAATTTAGAACTCAAATCCACGTATCCAACAATGCATTCCAATAATTAAATTGAATGAAGAAGAACCTGGGTCTGGATCATTTCAACAATTCAATGCCTTCATCTAGGTTAAACATTGCAAAATTTTGCAAGAAATAACAAAGACCGCCATGGAAGAAAGTTTGCAGATATTGATATAGAAGACGATCATTCAATAGAGCGAACGAGGACGTTTAATGGCGGTGGTGGCGATGGCTCGTGCAGAGGCCATTTAATGGTAGATCGGTAACAGTGTAAAAACTTGATGAAATGAGGAAGAAGTTGGTGGGCTATATTGAAAAAGGATACATGTTTAGGCATATGAATTTTTGAACTATACTAAGAATTTTATAATAACATTTTATATGGGTCCCTTTCCTAGTGATATATACATAACACAATATTTTTTAAATAACACATAAAATTCCATTTATTTATAATGGACCTTAGATATTTAATGGCAATTATTTGTTAAATCTATGTGGCCTTGATCTACAACAACAAGATAACTGATTCAATGATTGTGTGTTAATGTGAAATAATAAATATGAACTGCAGAAGTAATAACACAAGAATTTGCAATGTTTTATATTGCAAGAGTTTGGACTTAAATGAGTGTTCTCTTATTCTTCTTATAAATGCCGCCATGAATGGAGCTATATATAGTGTGTGAAATACAAGTCTTGGATCCTGATAGCTCATGGGGCCCAGCCCTTTGGGCCTTGGGTTGTGGCTGCTGCCCTTGGTCAGGAATTAGTCCTAGAGAACTGTGCTAAACCAATGAGTGGTCACCAGATGTACAAAAGAAGACAATTATTCTACTAGAAAAGGTCTGAGGCCGCCGCTGTTGGCAGGTCTAAATTGTAACTTATCTATAATAACTCTAATTTCTATTAATGTATTTGTCCTTGCTCACCGGTTAGATCCTTGAGAATGGGAGATGGAGCTTCGTCGATCCTCTAAGTTCGCGGGTTACTCACCCAACTTTCTGTTTCTTGGTGGGATCCTCGCTTAAAGTTCCCTTCAGATCTGAGCTTTTTATGAGCTCGACGACTTTTATGAGATAACCGAGCTTCTATAGCTCCGGTTAAGCTCTTGGTTGGACCCCAAGCTAGGTGGACTTCGGGCTTGGTTGGATCCTGGTCGGTCCCAAAAGGGGTTGGTTCGGATCCTCCGACTGAATATAATTGGTACATTTTGTGGAACCCATGTATACTTTTTTCATGAATATCGCCATTTTTAACTGTCATTTTACTATGTGATTTGACAGCAGCATGTGATTGCTATGGTTTCCCCCATTTTTATTTTACTTATTTTGAATTTGAATTTGAATTTAAGTAAAATTCATTTCTAAATTTTTTTTACTGAATTTTGATTTTAATTATTCGAACCAATTTTTTGCACATCAATAAATTTTTTTGGATAACAGATTAATTTTTTTCATGAACACTTAATTTTGTTTGCTAAATATTTAAAGCTAGAATCACATAAAATGTAAAAAGAACTGCATAATTCAATTATTTTAGTTTATTTATTTTTGAATTTTAACTATTACATTATTTTCTGTCTGTACATAAATGCCTGCAATAAAAATTTAATAACGTGTAAAAAATTGCATAAGCAATTAAAATTATTGCATAATTTTTGCATATTGAATAAAAATATTTACATAAAGAAAATAAAAATTGCATAAACATGTAAAAAAATTGCATGAATGGCTACAAAATTATTGCACAAACATGTAAAAGAAAATTGCATATATGACTAAAGAATTACATAGACGAAAAGAGAATATGTTTGTTTCTGCTTTTTCAATCACCAACATAAATTCCCTAAAATTTTAAACTTACAAATCAAGGAATAAACAGCTCATTCATAAAAAATGCATAAGAAATCAAGAATAAAGGGACCTTAAATCACTTCAACTCATTGTTTAGGAAAATCTATCATAGCAACTCATCGATAATACAAGCAAAAGCTCAATGATAGTGTACATTGATAATCATTTAACATGTATAAATGAAGAAACCAAAAATAGCAACTAATCAATAAGGAGGATGGCATTTGAAAACTCCAATGACCGTCGTGCACTATTTTTTTCGTTGTTCTCTTTGTCATCTTAATCGATAGCAAAGAAATGGCCGTCGATTTCTTCATTTCAATTTGAATTGGTTTGGTAATGTAAATCGATCGTATGTATAGAAAATGTGTACTCTCTCTCTTCCCCCCCCCCCCCCACACACACACACACTTTCTCCTCCGCCTACCTATAGTGCCGCCACAGATTGACCGATTCTCTCTCTTTTTCTCTCCCTCTCTATCTCTTTTCTCTCGATCTGTACACGTAATGGGCACATGATGGGGAAAATATGTGTGTGTGTGGTGTTGTGGCCCTACCCTGATTCAACCTCTCTCATATAACTCAATAATAAAACTAGTTTAAAATAATTTTACAAGAAATAACTCGTGCGCACGTGCAATTATTTTTCTCAATATTTAGCAAAAGACAACTCCTTTAACACTTATACAATTGTATGACCCAAAAAATGTCATTGTGTACACAACAACTCAAAATCTTCAGAAGCTCCACAATTTGTCTTGTAGAATCACAACATCACAGATCAGCAAGTTGACCTACAATGCATGATGTGAGGTTTATCTCAAAATCCTTACTATGCATAATGCACACTCATTTGAAATCACCAATTTATTTTTGAAATTTTTATTAAGGGTCACTAGCTCACTATTATGCACCGACATGAGTACAGTCCCATAAAAATGTATATATAATCAAATAGCCACCATAAGTATGACCACGTGAGGAGCACTCTCTTGTGTTCATCGAGGTCCTCCCCCATCGCGCCCCTCATGTCCACCAAGAAGTATTCCTCCCCATTAACTCATATGACAAGGGTTCATCCTTCTAACGGTCTAGCGAAGTCCATCACCAAACTTCACCTCATGTCCATTCAGAAGTCTCCTCTAAACATAAACACGCCATAATATATATGACGGTGGTCTACACTAGATAGGCTACACTAGGTTTCCCTAGATCACTTCTTCTCAGACGGTCTCTTTCGTCCTTGGTGCATATATAATCAATGATCAACCACACCAATATAAAATATATTCTCATGTTAATGCATGATATGTATAATATCGTGTAATTAATAATACCTCACTAAATTCACAGATTATTGAACGTACCAGTTCAACCCATATTAACTATGAAGCTCACATATTTATTCTATGTCAAATATAGAGTTTACAAAAGAGTTTTTTTGCATTGGTCCCACAATATATGTATTATTTTAGAATTGGTCCCATACAGTTTATTATTGGTCTCATACGATTTTTTTCTTGCACTTGTAGTATCAAACATTACAAAATTTACATATTTGGTCCCAAACATTGACGGCTCCGTTAAATGTAACATTTGCAACGTTAGTCCCATAAGATTTACTCTTACTTAAATGTGATTAACCCATTACTCTGTATTTTGACTATTTTCAGATCTCCCATTAAATTTTTTAATTTCACAATAAGTCCCATAGGATATAAAAACTGAATTTTGTGTCCCTTTTGTGTAGTTTTGATGGGAAATTTTCAATTTTTTCCACCATTTTGTACAATTTTTGGAGGGGAAAGCTGATTTATTTCCAACCAAATTTCCCAAACTCTATTTATATAAACAACATAACTTACATTCATCATCCACACACATAAAAATCACCTTCAAGTGGTTTGCTTAGTTATTGCATATATGCTAATGAAATGTCCTAGTACTAGCTGTTAGTTTTCAATATAATCTCTTGTGTTTCTTGGGTTAGTGGTGGAATGTCATTTTCCTGAGTCATTTCTTGAGGGCCATTATCTTCATCAGCAGCAATCAACTTCAACCACCTGCAACCCTTTTTGTTATGTCCAACCTCATGACAAAATCCACAAGTAACTTTGAATCTCTGTTTATACATCATTTGAATACCCCTCTTCTTCTTGGGTTCTTGCTCCCCAACTCCTTCCCTCCTATTCTTCTTAGGTCTACCTGCTTTCATCTTTCCAAAGTTAGGTGGCAAGGGTGGTATGTATCCAATTTTTTACCACAATTCTTCACCACTTATTGCTGAAATAGAGTAAGAATATACATCATTGTAGGTATCATTAGAGTAACATGTGTGCACATTTGTGTCTATATTTTCATCAAAGATAATATTATCCAATATTATATCCCCACTAGAATCATGTGAACATGTGAATTCATCATCATCACTATGACCATCAGCTTGAAATGGACATTCATTAGCCTTCTCAGATTGCATTGGTTCCTACATAACTTCATCAGCTTCCATCAGAGTTTGAACGGCCTCCTCAGCTTCCATTGCTCTTTCCCTAACTCCATCAAATTGCATTGGTGCCTCCATACCTTCATTAGCTTCCATTGGGGTTTGAATTGCCTCCTCAGTTTCCATTGCTCTATCCCTAACTCGATCCATCAGATTGCATTGGTGCTTCCATACCTTCATCAGGATCCTTCTCTACAATAAATAACATCCCTATGTTCTTAGGCATTGACACAAGGCCAGCCTCTAAGTTTTTAAACTCCTCATCAGTGTAAAACTCTACTTCCCCCAATACTTCATCCACAATTTCAACAGCTAAATTATCAGTTTGAACAACATCCAATCACAATATTATTTCTTTCTTATTAGCACCATTGAGACACTCCTCTATATCAGATTGACCCTCAAGTAATTTAATTTTGCCACTCTTAAGCCCAAAATATACTTTCTCTCCCATATATCCAATTTGCTTGCACAGTGTATCAAAGTACTTAAATGTACACCTAGTAATATCAACGAAGCCAAATTCACGTATAGTTCATTATACACAAACTCACCACCGTGGTTAACCATCTTTCCACCATGATGCAACCTTATAGTGTAAAAATTGTGTAGAAAGTGATGAAGTCCTGAAATCAATAAAAATAAAACAATTTAATAAAGCACCCAAATTCCAATTAAAGAATAATGTAGTAAACTAGTTAGAAGTAATCGAGACAAGTCGAAGATGGGAGGCGAGGGAGGCGGTTGCGGTGGCGAGCAGAGGACAGGAGACGGCGGCACCACCGGTAAGTGGAAGCGGAACATTAACGGCGCACTGAGATAGGGTCAGAAACGACCTAATAGAAGCCACGATGGTAAAGTTTCCGGTAGGTAAGTGAACCTCATCGCCCTTACCTTCCTCCTCTCTCCTCCCTTCGGAGGTCCAATTGCAAAAACCCAAAAGTAAAAATTTAAAAATCAAGAAAAGGGGCGTCGGAGGTAATATATGTATCATAATCTAGACGTCCATACTTCACCAGGTTCTTTCTGGGCAACATTGTGAACCTGAAATCGATCAAATTCCAATTGTGTTTGTCGTTGAAATTTGCTAAAAGAGGAGAAAAGAGATTAGGGATTTCTCGTGTTTATTTTTTTTAGAAAAGTGGTTAGGGATTTCTTTTACTTCACATTAAGTAATTTAATTAATTATAAATTTGAATTTGAATTTATTAATGATAGATTTTAGAGCTCACTCTGTTACTACTGTCCATATTTAAGACCAAATATGTAAATTTTCTAATGTATGGGACTATAAGTGTAAGAAAAAAATCGCATGAGACCAATAATAAAATGTATGAGAGTAATTTTGAAATAATACATATCATATGGACCAAAAATACAAAAAAATCATTTCACATAATCATATAATATCAATCATATATTATCATTTATCACTTAAACATAAATAATTTATATGGTATTTATAAAAAAAAACATAATTCGACTTATAAGTTATAAAGACTTTTTTAGCTGAAAAAAGTCCTGCAAATTTTAAAGATTTTGTAGGATTTTGATGACTTTTAAGATTTTGCAAGATTTTGTAAGACTTTTAAAATTAGGATTTTAATGGACTCTGTAGAACTTTGTAGACTTTGCAGAATTTCATGGATTTGTGACATACGATAAGAATTCAAGATTTTTTCATACCTTCGAATTTAAAAAAAAAAAGGTCAAAGGCAAACAAAAAAAGAATCATAATATCATGTTCTCCTAAATATCATTCCTCCACATATCTATAGCTATATTAGTCCTCCAAGCATTAATGTCATGTCGTTCTTATTCTTGTTATAGCATCATTTAGTAGTTTGGAATCATGAGCCGAACTCTCCCACTACTTAGAACGTACATGAACTCCAAATCAAAATTTAAAGAGTAGACATGCATGAAAATTACTTTTTATTTTTCCTTTTTTTTCTTTTTTTCTATTATATTTTCCTTTTACCAATGATAGAATGGACTTTTTTGTTTTATTATATATAGGCAAAATTAATTTGGCACATGCCATTGTAATAAACAAAATCCTACACTAATTAATGCATAATTTTATTAAAATTATATTATCATATACTCCCTCTGTCCCACAGGAATTTGCACACTTTCTTTATTTGGACGTCCCACACAAATTTGTACACTACTAAAAAAAGAAGCATTGATTTACATGCACACTCACAAACCTTTACACATATTTACCAATATACCACTATTTTATATATAAAACTATTTTTTCTTAAAAAATGTGCCGTCCTGTAGGGTGAAAATTCCTACGGGACGGAGGGAGTATTAATTTTTACTTATCATATACTCACTAGCACCCAGCTGGCCAGAAGAGCAATGCTCTGCGACCTCCGCGAGTCTCGGTAGCTCAGGAGGAGCTGAACCCTACCCTGAGGGACCTCGCCAACAATCCCGATGAGCTCCAGCGCACGATTGCAACCTTGCAAAGGTTGCAACAGAGGCAGCTCGACGAGCTCGCCCTGGTACCTCGGCGAGCTCCAGCCACCGAGACCATGGAGCAGACCAGGCCGACCCAGGGCACCCAGACCCGTGGTCAATATAGCGACCTCCACACCGAGCAAGAGGCGAGCTCGGCCCAAGCTCGCCAGCACAGGGAGCGCGCCGGGAAGGCTAAGGTGGTGGAAGAGCCAGCTACGCATGCTGGGCGAGCTTCGGCCTACACCGAGGCATCCGCCACTCACCAATCGCTGAGAAGGGAGGTCCTCCAGGGCAGGTTAGGGCCGAGATGTGGGGAGAAGGAACGAACGGTGGCCCCAGCTGCGTCCCAGAGGGGAGAGTCGGACCTACAGCCTCGCAGGTCTGCCCACGACCGACTAAGGAGGCCCGCGACCGATAGGTTGGGCCCGCATAGCGGATGCCAGTTCCGACCCATCACAGAAGGGTCACCCCAGAGTGAGGCACCTCGGTGACGTGCGTCCACGAGGCGCACGACCTTCGAGCAACCTCCGCCGGAGGTGACCCACAACGATGAGCTAGCCTCGCTGAAGAAGGCCGTTGAAATGCTACAAGCCCAAGTAGCAGCCAAGTCTGGCGGACCTGACGCCACCACTCTCCCCACATCTCCATTGGCACCTGCCATACTCAGAGCACCGGTCCAGAAGAAGGTCCAATTCCCAGTAATGTCTGCATACGAGGGCGAATCTGACCCGAAAGTCCACTTGCCCAAGTATGCAGACTTTATGATTTCAGTGGGTGCCACCGACTCCACTTAGTGCCGGAACTTTCCGGTGACCCTCGGGGACCGAGCTCACCGCTGGTTCTCATCACTCACCCCGGGGTCAATCCACTCATTTGGCCAACTATCGTGGGAATTCTTGGCCCACTCTCCGGGTTTGGATCCTACCTACCCCAGAAACACCGACTCGCCAACTCCACCAAGGCGAGAGCGAGACCGACCAACAATATCTGGAGAGGTTCGATAAAATACTACTGGAAGGTGAGCCGGTGAGCGAGGACACCAAAGTCATCGCAGTGATGGCTGGGCTCCGAAAGCACCCATCTCTGGAAGGAAATGCACCTCGCATGTCCGAACACTTACACCGAATTTCGCTACAAGGCGGGAGTGTTCGTAGCTATGCAGGAGGCCCTCCAGAAAGAGGTCGGAGCCTCAGAGGAGAGAAAGCCATATGGGAAGAAGTCTGGGGGCACATACAAAGCTCCCCAGAACTTGAAGGCTTTCGGTGACGGGGATGAATTCAAAGAGAAGCTCAACCAGGTCCTCACTGTCTCCGTCGACCACTTCTTTACTGCGGTCAAAGACAAAGCCTTGTTGGAGGAGCCGAGGAGGATCCGCCAAGACCGCGTGAAACTCAACCCCAACAAATACTGTGCCTATCACCAGTCGATCGACCATTTCACCAGTGAATGTCGAGACCTCCTCAAACAACTATGGAAATTTTATGAGGATGGGAAGCTGGCCGGGTTCATGAAGAAGGTGCCGGCGAAGAGGCCCAGGTTCGAGAGGAGGGAAGCCTCCGATGATGAAGAAAAGGACGCGGGCCAACGCGGTCTTCAAAATAGGCAAAGGGCACCTCCCCAACCTCAACAGAACTTGGAGCCCACTCGAGAACTCTTGGTTCATCGAGGAGGAGGTCGGAGCTGCCGGAGGTATCCAAGATGTGGGATCCTCCCTTTCTAGAAGAAAGAGAAAGGCCAAAATTCAGGCCGTAAACCAAGTCTAGGAAGATAGCTCCAGCTCCAGGCCCGTTGCACAACTCACCGATGAGCTCACATTCTCTTCGGCTGACCTGGAGGGGGTACTGACACCCCATAACGACTCGTTGGTGATAACCGCCAACATCATGAATGTCCGAGTTCACAGGCTACTTGTGGACACCGGCGCCTTCACCAACATTCTCTTCAAATCCACCTTAGATGCCTTAGGTGATTTTGAGTCGTATGTAGAACCTAGCAATGCTAGGATAGTGGGGTTCAGAGAAGCTGTAACCTCCCCCTAGGTACTATTAGGTTGAGTGTCCAGCTTGTATAGGCTGAGGACCTGGAGCGGAGACTGACTAGGTTAATCGATTTCCCTGTTGTTGACCAGCAGTCCTCCTACAACGGGTTCCTTGGCCGCCCCTTTTTCAATAAATTCAAAGCGGCGTGTTCGACCTACTACTATTGTGTAAAATTCCCAACTCCGAAAGGTGCCGGGACCGTTAAAGGTGACCAAAAAAAGGCCCGAGAGTGTTTACTCCAAATCAAAGATGGGCAGGTCAAAAAGTCTGTAACGCAGGTCCAAGTCCTTGAAGAAGATGTGCAGATCCCGGTGGACGAGCCAAATATCCTAGACATCATCTCTACAGAGACTGAGATGATGGAGGTTGGCGATCTGCCGGAATTTGACCAAGTGTTGGAACCTGCGCAAGAGGCACAATCAGCACCAATGGAGGTGGAGGGAGCCCATGTACAGGAACCGGTGCAGGGTTCACAGCCCGTGCCCATGGAAGTGGTCGAAGGTCCTCAAGGCGAGGGATCTGCGGAGGATCAATGACCTGTGCAGATGGAAGTAGATCCAACTCCCCGGGTCACGGTACCTTCCCAAGTTGGCGAACCCCCGAAGGCAGCAAAGGTCGACGAACCTCTCCAAAATGACGAACCCCTGGAGGTACTGACAGTGGAGGAACCTACCCGGTTTGAAAGCCAAGCTGATGACCTCGAACCATGCCTAGGTCACGAACCTGCGCATATGTCACAGGAAGAGTGGGATGAGTTCATCAATGATCCCAGGTGGAAAAATAAAAAAAGAAAGGTCACCCCCATAGAAAAATTAACGGTACTCCCGGTGGACTCGGAAAGGGACTTGGAACTCTTCATAGGTTCCGAATTACCTGAACAGTACCGGTCGAGGATGGAGCTGTTTCTGATGTCTAACTTGGACGTGTTTGCCTGGTCCCATGAAGATATGACGGGGATCCCGTTTGAGCATGCTTGCCATCGACTTAACATACATCCGACGAGGAGACCCGTGCGCCAAAAGCGAAAGAAGTATGGACCGGACAAATACGCAGCCCTAACCACCGAAGTTGGGAAGCTGCTAGACAACAAGCTGATCAAGGAAGCCTTATGTCCACAGTGGGTCGCAAACCCCGTCCTAGTGAAGAAGCACAATGGGAGGTGGAGACTATGTATTGACTTCACGGACCTAAACAAGACATGCCCAAAAGACAACTTCCCACTACCCCACATCGATCAGCTTGTAGATAACACCACCGGCCATGAGATGATGACATTCATGGACGCTTTCGCTGGCTATCACCAGATAGCGTTGCACCTAGATGACCAGGAACATATGGCGTTCTACACCAACAAAAACATGTATTACTGGGAAAGAATATCGTTCAGGCTTAACAAGTCCGGAGCAACCTACCAAAGGTTGGTGAATAAAATGTTCGACCAACACATCGGCGAATCTATGGAGGTGTACGTGGACGACATAGTTGTCAAGAGTTTGAGAAAGAAGGATCACCTTGACCACCTGAAACAAACTTTTGACATACTACGCCACTACAACATGAAGCTGAACCCCAAGAAGACCAGTTTTGGGGTACATTTGGGAAAGTTCCTGGGGCATCTGGTGAGCCAACGGGGAATAGAGGTCAACCCGACGCAGGTCCAATGCATAATCGAGATGGGTGTGCCCGATTCCGTACAGAAGATCCAAAGGCTGACCGGATGCATGACAACCTTGAACAGGTTCATCTCCAGGTCTGGCGACCGGAATCGCCCATTCTTCGAAGCAATCAAGGCAAACACGCGGAGGTACAAGGAGGCAGCTAAGGCCAACAAGCTGCACCATAAAAACCACTTCGTGTGGACAAGCGAATGCCAACGAGCCTTTGAGGACATTAAAGCATACCTGGCTGACACGCAGGTCCTGTCAAAGCCTATACCTGGTGAAAAACTATACCTGTACCTCGCCGCGTCGGAGGTGGCCATCAACTCCGTCCTGGTCCGAGAAGAGGCAAAAACACACCTACCAGTGTACCACGTAAGCCAAGTCTTACACGAAGCTGAGTTGCGGTACACCCCGACAGAGAAGCTAGCCTACGCACTGGTAATGAGTGTTAGAAAATTGAGGCCCTACTTCTTCGACCACCCGGTAGAGGTGTTGACGACGTTCCCACTACGTCAAATATTGCAACGCCCAGATACCGCCGGACGTTTGCTGAAGTGGTCACTAGAAGTTAGCCAATACAATATAACTTACACACCCCGAACAGCGATCAAGGGACAAGCGCTCACCAACTTTATCGTCGAGCTAACTTTCCCACAAGATCCGATGAGGGGACGTATAGCTCTGTGGCACCTCTACGTTGACGGGTCATCAACCAGCACAACAGCAGGAGCCGACGTAGTTCTGATCAGCCCAGATAGATAAGTCTTCACCTCCGTAATCCGGTTCGACTTCCGAGCAACCAACAACGAGTCGAAGTACGAAGCTTTGATAGCCGGACTTAGGCTATCATTAGCTGTGGGGGCAACCAATCTTCAAGTTTTCGGTGATTCCCAGCTAATAATATCCCAAGTCCAGGGAGAGTACGAGGCAAAAGACCAACAAATGATGACCTACCAGAAGATAGCCGCACATCTGATCTCGATGTTTATGCAGGTTTACATCAATCAGATACCGTGACTGGAAAACACACAAGCAGATGCCCTAGCCCGACTAGCTACCAATAACGGCGAGGCCGAAGTCACGGAGGTTGTAGTCACCAAAATGAAGAACCCCCCGACGTCCGATTACAAAGTAAATCAGACCTCGAGTGGGGGGCAGGAAGAGGACAAAGACAGTGAAGATTGGTGCACTCCGATCCAAAAATACTTAAAGGACGGAACAACCCCCGAAGACACATGGGAAGCTAGTCGACTGGTAAAACAAGCTGTCAGATATACGCTACTGGATGGCCAACTCTACAAACGTGGATTCTCTCTACCTCTACTCAAATGCTTATCTAAGAAGCAAGGGTTCGAGGTGTTAGAAGAAATTCACGAAGGAATTTGCGGAAGTCATGCTGGGGGGCAAGCTTTGGCATACAAGACAATCAGACAAGGGTACTATTGGCCCACTCTTCGCAAAGATGCCATTAGCTTCGCACGGAAGTGCCGAAAGTGTCAACTTTTCGCACCTAATATCCACTCCTCAGCCAACCAACTGAAGTCGGTTTTCATCCCGTGACCTTTTGCAAAATGGGGTATCGACTTGATCGGCCCATTCCCACCCGACAGAGGCAGTGTAAAGTTTGTTGTTGTAGCAGTAGACTATTACACCAAGTGGGCTGAAGCCGAAGCTCTCACGATAATAACACAAGAAAGAATGATCGGCTTCATATGGAAGAGCTTGATCTGCCGATTCGGACTTCTGTAATCGATCATCACGAATAACGGGAGGCAGTTTGACGGCCAAAAGTTGAGAGACTTTTGTAGTTCGTGGAACATCAAGAAGCACTACTCAACTCCATACCATCCGCAGTCAAACGGCCAGGTCGAGGCGGTCAACAAAATTCTGAAATACATATTGAAGATCCACCTCGAAGATAAGAAAGGAAGCTGGGCAGACGAACTCCCGGAGGTCCTATGGTCTTACAGAACTTCATACCGGGCCAGCACCGGAGAGACCCTGTTTGCCGTGGCCTTCGGGACTGAAGCGGTGGTACCAGTTGAAGTCCAAAATAAGACTTGGAAGGTGGTAGGGTTTGACAAAGAAAAGAACGACGAAGCCTTGGCAGTCGAAAAAGATCTGATTGAAGAGACCAGAGCTTCGTCAGAAATGAAAAATGCCACCTACAAGCATAGAGCAGAAAAGTACTATAATTCCCAAGTCCGAGATAAAAAATTCAAGGTTGGGGATCTAGTACTAAATAAGAAGTTGATGGCCCCACCGGGTGTATTCGAATCAAACTGGGAAGGACCGTTCCGGGTTACCGCAGCCTGGGCAAACGGTACTTATGACCTCAAAGACGCAGAAGAAAACGCCTCATCGTACACCTGGAGTGCGGCCCACTTGAAAAAGTTTTACCAATAGACCAGGATTCTGTAATAGACTAGTCGAAGGTTCGCATCAGAAGTGTTGATGGCAACCGATGTAAATTACATCGCTGTATAAAGTTAGAAGTTTTCTCGAGAAAATATTCCAACTCTTTGAAGATTCGCGAAAATATCCAACTCTTCGAAGGTTCGCGAAAATATCCAACTCTTCGAAGGTTCTCAAAATTTCCAACTATTCGAAGCTTCACAATACGCAAGGACCAAGGTCCCAAACGTTATAATCTAAAGGCTCAAGCGGCAAAGGCCAAAGCGCCCCAGGTCAGCGAAGGTATCCTTCTTAAAGGATCACTAAGCGCATACTGCCAAAAGTTAGGAAAATTTGCGAAAAAAACGGAAAACGTCTAAGGCAAGGTTCACGAAACCCAATTGCCCAAACTGAATTAAACAAAGTACAACTCGCCACCCTAAGTGGTTTAAGACGAGCGATTCGCGGCCCTAAGTGGTGTAAGATGAAGAATATGTACTACACAAGCGGAGGTACAATTCGTAGTCCTAAGTGACGTAAAACGAATGATTCACTTCTCAAAAGTAGAGTAAGACGAACAGTTGAGTACCCAAAAAATATATAAACGAGCTAATTGAAATTATAACGCAAGCGTAAAAATATAAGCGAAGACAAGATCGTAACAAAAGGCTAGAATTCTATTCAAAAGATACTTAAGAAACTTTCAAGTCAAAAATACTTGAAAAATTCCTAAGTATACGAAGTGGTGCTGGCCACAAGGGTCGGTCAGCTGACCGTGTATGAAATGCAAAAGAGCTCCTTCTGGGCGAGCTACACATGCCCGGCGAGCTCAAACTACTTAAACAAAAAGAAACTACAAAAAGAAGCTCCTTCTGGGCGAGTTATGCAGCCCGGTGAGCTATGAAGACTAATCTAGAAAAGCAATCAAAAAGCTCAAGTCTCTGGAGCAGTGGGGGCAGCACGAGCATCGGCAATGACCTCGGCGGGGTTGGCGGCGACCTGGCCAGCTGGAGAGGAAAGTTCGGGCAACGTTGTGATGTTGCCTGTAAGCCCGCTGGTGTCGAACCCTGTGGTGTCGAGCATCGCGTCCCCACATGCTACTTGAAGCTGCTCCATGGTGGGCGGGGTCTGCTCCTCTTCGTTGGCGGCCTCCTCTTCCCCCGCGACGTTCAGCTCCGGCACGGGGATCGTGTTGATAATCTTAAACCGCGTCGGAACGAAGTCTAGAGGGATCGCAAGTTCAGGAAGGTCGCCGATGTCCAGCTCGGTGTCATCGGGGAAGGGGACCCTATCCAAGCAGTCTTTGAAGTCGCCCACCACGGCCTTTATCTCGTCGTCATGGTAAGCTTGCGCCCACCAGAGGGCTCTCAGGACCTCAGCATAGCACTGAACAAAGCCCCGATCCGAGGCCTCAGCCTCTGCCGCCACCAGGTCCACCGAGGAAGAGGCATTATTACGGAGCTCGGCGACCTCATTGACCTTCGCCGAGAGCTCGGCCCTCAACCTCGCACACGCCCTTGGCTAGACCTCGCTGGAGCTCCAGCTCTTTCTTTGTCTTAGTATGCTGACCAACCTCGCGGGCGAGCTTCTCAGCGAGCTCCTCTTCCTTAGCCTTGAGCTTGGCCTCTGCATCTTCCTGGAATCCGGCGAGCTTCCGCTGGAGGTCACCGAGCTGCTTCAGGGCATTTTGCTCGGCAGCCAAGGATGCTGCAATCTTTCCCTCGGTGAGCTCCAGGGACTTCTTCGCCTTATCAGCAATTTCGGCCATTTTCAAAAAGGTCTCATTCCTCTTCTGCCGACCTTCCTCCAGCTGGACGGCCTGCTCCATCGCTTTCTGGTTCGCGAGCAGTAACCCACTTGCATAGTGCACCGAGAGCAGGAGGTTCTCGATCAGGCTTTGGCCATTGATAGTCGCCACCTGAGGAGTAGACCAGAACCTCGGCACCTCGCTCACTGTATTCCGAACCAGGCCCGGGGGAAGGCTGCGCATCGAGGTCAGGGAGCGAGACCGCTCATAAGCGTGAATGGCCTCATGTCGGTTCGGATAAGTGATGGGGGCATAGCTGCGAGGTCAGAACAGTTAGAAAATAGAAAATACAAGAAAAACAACGGGGATAGAGGTCAAAGAGGCGAGCTACTTACTGAGCTCGCTCAGGGTCCTATCCTAGGAGTGTGTCGTCGTTTGTTTAAACCCCAAAGGGAGACGAGGAAGGAGGCGACCTTCGGAGGGGCTCAATCGCCAACGGAGCAGTCGAGTGGGCCGATCCACCCTGTGCCGACCTTGTGTTGGCTCGCTCAGAGGGCTCGGACCCCTCATAGTCACGGAGACCTGTGCAAGCTCTCTTCCGAGCCGGCGTATCGTCTCCTCCCACGCGAGACCCATCCCCACGATGGAGCCTTTTGGATTGATGGGAACCTCGCTCGGTCGTAGCCCCAGCTCGCCCTCCACCACGATTGGCCGTAGCGACCTCTGCCACCTTAGTCTTTGCAGGGGCTTTAGTCTGCCCCATTTGAGTCCCGCACCCGCCTACCTCGCCCTTCTTCTGGGCGAGCTCAGCTTTCTTACTCGCATCCAATGCGAGTAGTGAGGGCGGAGCGAGCTTATTGGGGTGGGGTGGACCCATAGCGAACCGGCGAGCTAGAATTTTGTAAGCCGGAGGGATTTTGACAGTTGGGAAGGCAACCTGGTTACCGTCTGCGAGGAAGAAAAATTAAGAGCACAGTTAGCATCTTGGGCGAGCTATCCCCCCTTATGGGCGAGCTTCGAAGAGTTGTAAACCTAAAAGCTCAGGACCTTGGACCGTGAGGTGGTGTGGCAGAGTGTGGAGCCCGGCGAGCCTTAAACAATGGTGTTGAGTGAGGTGGGCAGTCTCCCGGTCCTTTTGACTCCTCAGATGGCAGACAGCCCGCACCACGTCAAACTCAACCGACACTTTGGGCTTCCCGCGACTCGATGTGTGGTGCTTCAAACCTGCAAAGGAAGGGAATTGGATTAGTAAATCTAATTCAACCCACGCACACCAAGTAGACGACCTACTGCTGGCATCCCCATATTCATCAGGGGTTGGAATTCGCTCTCTTCGCCCGGAGTAGCTCGTAGAAGCTCGCCAGTCTCCACCCATGAAGACAAATTGCTGCTTCCAGTCACGAACTTTATTCGGGAGGATCCCCAAGAACTTTTCCCCCGGGCGAGCTTTGAGGTAGAAATACCCCTTGCCATCATTCACCTACCGAGTCACGACGAGCAGATCGTTGAGCTCGGCGGTGGTCAATCTGTTCTCATATCCCTCTAGTCCAAAAACGGACAACGCCGCCAACAAACTGCTCCAGGCGTTAGGAGTGAGCTGGGTGATGGCGAGGTTGTTATCGAGTAGGAACCGGCCAATGATTGGGTGCAAAGGCAGTGTAAGCCCGGCCTCGAGGGTGTGGATGTTGATGGCCGTCAACCCCGCCGGAGGTGCATCAGCTCGTTCATCCTTCTCCGGGGCATACAGGGAAATGTCAAGTGGGATCCGGTACCTCGCCAGGAATTCAGGAAGTTGGAACTCGTTGATAACACTTCGGACGTGGCTTGCTTTGTAGTCGGACTTGTTTGCCGCATCCTGATAGGTTTGCTCACGACGAGGGAAGCTCGCCGCGTGTTCGGTGATGTACTCCTCCCAGTCGAAAGGGTGGATGACCTCGGCAGGGACCTGACACTTGACCAACTGGGGCTCATGGAAGTCAATTGAGCGAAACCATTCCAATGTGACTTCTTCGAGGTCGCCTTGTTGCTCGCCCACCTCAACGACCTCCTCGCCGGCATCGGCAACCTCCCCCGGGACCTCGGCAATTTCCTCCTCCTCAACCAAAGCGTCGTTAGAGGTTGGATCGTAATCTCGCCAGAGCTCGCGGAGATAGGACTCTTCGCTCTGGCCGGAACTAGCAGCTCTCTCCACCGGATCGGATCGGACCTCACCTGGGAGCTCGTCGTGACTTGGGGAGCTACCGAGTGAGCCTCGGACCCAGATTCGATGACGATCGGAGTCATCTGAGGAATGGGCCCGCTATCCGTCATGGGCTGTTCTCAGGATTTCAGTTCGAATTAGTTCCGCTCGATGATCGGGTCGACATGGTTTGGGCAAAGTCCGAAAAAGTCCAAAATAGTCCAAAGTTCTCGATCGCTGGAGTTACAGTACAATGGTGATCGGAAAAGCTTGGAAAGTCGCCGAAAATGGCGAAAAATTCCGAAGACTCGAAAGAATCAGGAAAAGAACAAAGAAAATCTGCAAAAGAAAGAAGAAAAGTGGAAAGGAATCAGATTCTACCATAAAGAGCCTTCAAAAATCTGTCGGACGCAAGAAAACACGATCGCCGGAAAAGCTCTGAGAATTCGAAAGTGTAAAAGTGGGAAATGAACTTGGTTCCTCCTATTTATAGGTAAAGGGGCGAGCTCGGATATTCGAAGAGTGCAGGGACCTATTTGCAAAAAAATTGAAAGTTACCATGATGGGGCACGGGAATCTTTGCCTAAAAAGGCATGCGCGACGCCTGGATTCTCGCACCATGTCGGCCTGCAAACCGCCACGGAGAAGCTCGCCCCCAAGCTCGGCACCTGCCCAGACGTAGTTCACCGGCACTCAAGCCTCCGTCCTCGGAAACAAATCAGCTCTCCCACACATTAGACGAATCATGATGTGCGCGAGCTGGGGGGCAAATGTTGACAAGGCGAACTACCGGAAGATAATCAAGGGATTAGCCCGAGGCTACGAAGGTCGCCGAGGTGAGCGGGAGCTAGGTCATTGGTCCGAACCAAGGCCAACACAGGGGAGCTCGGCGAGGTAGGTGAGAACCTTGCCCGAGTTCCCGATAGGCCAAGGCCAGCGGCCAGGGGCACCAGAAGAAGAGAAGACTATGGGCGAGCTTCCCTTCTCGAGAAGGAGCTCGCCCTGTCCAAGAAGACATTGCCGATGTCCACCGCTGCATCATCCCTAAAAATCGCATAAGGCAAAAGAGCTCGCCAGGTAGCTCGTCTAGCCTAAGGGCCCAGTTAGCGGATGTATAAATAGGACATGTACATGTAGTAGGACAGATCATTGTAAAGGTAGCATTGTGAGGGACCGAGACGGGGTCACGGGCCCTCGTCAACACCAGGAGCCAAGTAGGCTCACAAGGTGCCACCTCACACTTGCACACCTATAAATAAGGTCTATCTTGTACTATTCAAGAACAACATAATAATAACACACATTTACTTTCTCTCTCTAAACTCTCTCCATATTATCCACTCAAGAACATATTTCTTTGGTGATTGTTTGGTAGAATTAATACACCATAATAGCCACATCAACAAACATCATTAGTAAATTCTATCAACACACGTGCAAATATCTGAGCGTATTTTTCGTGGACAGATGTAGTATATTTTATGATATACACGTATATATATATATATATGTTAAAAAGTATCGAAATTGAATAATCAAAACAACCAAAGTAAAAGATAACAAAACTCAAATTCCACGGAAAAATACTAATAATGGAAAAATATTACATATTGACACATGCAATATATAATATTAGTATTATAATAATACTTATATAAAAAATAAATATTTATCTTGTGTATAAGTTAGGATGAACAATATTGTTTTGCAGATAATAAATTTTTTAAATGAACCAATATGTATATATATACACATATATATTTAATGAATTAATTATAATAATTTTTTATTTATTCTAATATATATGTATGTATATATAATATTATATTAACATTTGTTACTCTAATTACTTTATCATTGATGTTAGTATTATGACTAACAAAAGTAATAATCGAATTAAATATAAATTAATGCAGGAATAAAACTATAAGATTAAAAATATTTCAGGTCTTAAAAATAAAAAATCATATATAAATCAATTTGGAGATAAATAAAGTCACTAATTCAAAAAGTTTCTCCGAAATCCCATAGATTTTGATGGGATTGTTAGCATTTATAAAATACACTAAAATGTCCATCAAAATCCATCAAACCCAACAATCCTTTAAAATCCTTACATTTTTTAATACCAGTAGATTGTTTTTAACTTTTTTAAAATCCCGGTTGAATACCAGTGAATTGTTTTTAAGTCTTTTAAAATTCAGATTGAATACTAATGAATTATTTTTAAATCTTTTAAAATTCTAATTGAATACAAACATATTTCTTTTACAAGAAAAAAATTATTTAAAATCTTACAAAATCTCAAACAAATATACCCCTTAAAAACATGTGTATAATATGCACTTCAAATTTTGCAAGGGAAAATCCTGATTTCGACTTTTTCGTAGATTTTGTCCAATTCAGCGAGCTTGTAGATTAAGTAATCTCTCTCTCTCACAAATAGTTTTTGAGTTTGATTTTATCCATAATTCGAGATCACCTCTTTTTTCTTCTTTCTAGGAACTTTTAGGTTTTACCGCAAGACCATTGAGAGAGCTTAGGAAAGTGATCAGTCATGGGTGGCGATACTCTCCTTCCTTATACTTCCTCTGGTACTTTTCTTCAACAAAATTATTTTTTCCATGTAACCGGGCAAATAAACACTCATGCTCTCTTGCATATGCGTCATAGAATGATTGTGCATGTATATTATGTTGTGTATGTATATCTGATAATCGAGACTAAAACTTCGCTGTGCAGAGGATGTATCATTATCTGGGCAAGATTTGCCACATGAATCAATCGATTCCAGTGTTTACAGGTGCTTTTATTTTATGTTTTCTCTTTGATCTTTCGAAATTTCACTGAAAATTTTGAAGTTGACTATTGTTCTATTCAGTGAGAACGACGAGGGTTTAAGTGATAAATCAGAGAATGGTTCAGTGGTCAATGGGATGAAATTTATAAATTCCTCCCGTCTCTTAAACACCATTGACGAAATCGCTGAGAGGCAGAGGTCGAAGGTTTATTCAGATGCTTTGAGGAGTTACGAGGATTTACAGTCTCGAATTGATAGGTTGGAGGAGTCCAAAAATAAAATTTTGAGGTACGATTGGAGCTTATTGATACATGTCTCTTGATTCTTTTATATAATCTACTTTTGACAAAAAAACTCAGCTGCAGATGAAGATAAAAGGAACAAATCAAAAGGCCTTTCATTCGTTTAATTGTACACTAGTTTTGTGTGTTTAAATTGTTATGTTTTGTAGTTTTTTTATATTTAGTTTAAAGGATAAAATTATTTATCCACCCAGAACATTATAGATAATTTTATCAAACACACCTAATCGACGCACCGTCAACTGTTCTGTTTTCTATTGCTAAATGAATTTGATCTCTTTGACAATGGGAATCAGTTCCTAATGTGAGTTGATATTTGGTAGCACCTTCACAATGTGTTTGCCTGGCCGTAAATTTTCGATTATTATTGTTTTTCAAGTACAAATGTACTTATGTGGTGGTCTCCTTTCAGCTACACTCCCGGCTCATGGGTTGGCAAAACAGTTGGCATGAGTTTAAGTGATTACGATGTTCCGAATGCCACATCACTCTTACTAATCGGCCCCAAGGGTTCCGGAAAGAGCAGTCTAGTTAACAGTATTTCATGGGCCCTTGAGGATGATGTACCCCTATCAGGAAGAGCCCAAGTGTCATGTAGATGCTATCTCCCTCTCTTGTATTTTATATTATCTGTGTTGGTAAATGATTCGTCATTCATAACGCACTTGGTCTTGTGTTCATTTAACTTGAACTGATAAATATTCAGCTGGAGATGCAAGTGGAACATGCTTCCTCCATGAGTACTTGATCCCAAGAGGTTCAGGTTCTTTCTGTTTATACGACACACGAAGTTTGTCTATTGATTCATTTGAAAACCAGAAAATGCTTAAACGTTGGATGACAAAAGGTGTCCGTCATGGCGAGCTGGTTGGAAGGTCACTTATGATTGCTCTTTTAATTAGTTTTACTATCTTATGTGTGGAGTTTCCTTCTTATTTTATTTGTTTTTGTTTGTTTGTTAGAAAATCTGACAGTATGAGTTTAAAAGCTCAGTTGAAGTGTAAGGCTCGTCGTTGTTTCTCTTCCAGTCAGTTCAGGGCAGTTGACTTCGTCATATTCGTTGTGAATGGTATATCAGTGTTGGAATCAATTATCAGTGATGAAGAAAAGAAGAAGCAGTACTCTCAAATGATTGCTTCAGATTTCAACAATCCCCTGCTGTCATTTAAAGGTACTGTTTGTTCTATCCTTTTATCTTCAACCTTGATGTTTCAGAATGCTAGATGTTCACGTGTTCAGTTTGTCTGCATCTCAGATGACAAGCCTGTTGTTGTAATCACACACGGTGATTTACTCTCACTTCCTGATCGTGTGAGGGTACGGCTATATCTTGGAGAGCTATTGGGTGTCTCTCCAACAGGACAGATTTTCGACATCCCAGGTATGAAAACGTCGCACACTTGTGTGTTTTCATAATAAGGTTCATGATCAAGAATTGCGTTTACTAATGCTTGCAGAGAATAACGAAGCAGCCACCAAATTGACAATATATGATATGTTAACTCACTGCCTCGACCGAGCTGACAGAAATCTTCCTGCCAAAGACTGGTCTATGATTAAGGTTAAATTGCTTTCCTAAATTACAAATTCATCAACCTCGTAATAGGTGTGGATTTGTTGAAATGGATCTTTATCCTCTAGGCAACTTTATATCTTGACAAAGTTGATTCACCTAAGCCTTTCTTTTCACCTGTTGTGTGACATGTTTGCACATACAGGTATTCGCTGTTGTACATTTGCTCTTCTGGATAGTTATGGCAGTGTTCGTCGTCTCTGGATTTTTTGGTTTCCACGTTCGTCGTTCTTGGCCATCTGCACCACCAACAGAAGAAGACATTCCTTCACTCATACAAGACATGGACTGGGCTCAAATTCGACATTTGTGGTCGGGCTAGATAATTACTGGTTGGTGCCATCATTTCTCAAGGCAATTTAGACAATTGTAATTAAGAGTCTTCTCAGTTTTAGTAGGAAGGATTGATTACCAAGAGTAGCATCATTTATCATGTGATGGGTTTGTACAGAGTCTTTGAGCTTTCGTAGGTTTCAGGGGTTACACTTCTACTTTTGCCTATTACCAAACCATGGTTATGTTGGAAATGTTAATAGTTTTAAGTTTTTTCGTCATAGGTATCAAATTTTTGGTAAGAAAACGGAACCTTCTGTCATGTTTCCATAAGGAAATTAGTGAAAAAGCACAGAATGCAAAATTTTAATAAAAATATCTTTTTGTCCAATTATGACTATTTTACCTCATAAGAATTTTAAGTTGGAAATTTGTTGGAAAGTTGGAATAGGGGATACAAGGGTTGAAACGAAATAAGAGGTTTCAACTTACCAAAAAAAAAAAAAAAAGGTAAAATTGTCAAAATTGAGCAAAAAGATTTTGTGCTCTGGAAAAAAAAAAAAATCTTCTCCCAAAAGATTATGGCTTACAAGAGTTATTTATCCGAGTGAAATTTCAATGTAGATGACTAGATTCTATAGAATTATAAAAAAGAAATTAATGCTATACCATTGAAAAAATAATAACATTTAGTAGTATGTTTTTAAGTAATGATATTATGACTATTCAGCATGCTTATGGGGGCATAATTTTAATGTAGATTGTTTAGAACTATTAAAAGATTGCAGCTTATCAAGATTGTGGTTGTTTCATGTAATCCAAGTGTCTCTGCTGGATTATTTATAGTAAACTATGAATAAATAAGGAAAACATATTCAAGAAAAGTTCAATTGACTTTCTATTTTCGTTTCCACATTGTTTTAAGGTGAACAAGATCATCTGTCATATTTAATGCCCAATGTTTCTCAAGCAAAAAGGTGGCTCTTACATCCATCAATGGCAGAATAAAAATGATATCTTTATAGGAAATACAGATTCTAAGATTAAAACAGCTGAAAATGAGAAGCATTAAAGATAATACAAACCAAACACAAAGCATACAATGGAGAAGGAGCTTAAAACAACAGCAAAACTGGCAAACACTTGACTTGAGGACACATATGATAATATCTCCATTTGTTTGAACAGAACCACAGCAAAGGAGCTCCCCAACTCATTCTCCAATCCGGCCTCCGAACAAAAAATGGTAGTACATACTAAAGAATCTTCCTCATTCCAATCAACATTCAACACGATGAGTTCGGGATAATATGCAAAAATTTCGCCCTTGCTGTAGGATCAGTAGAGAATCGACCCAGTACAGCGATTGTTGCAGTGCTGCTTCCGAGCTTCTCGATCCCTCTTGACATCATGCAAGTGTGATTAGCTTCAACAACTACTATTACATCTTCACCTAGGAACGACGAAACTATCTCGGCTACCTGTCTTGTTAGCCTTTCTTGTACTTGTAGTTTGAAACCGTAGAAATGTACAATCGACTGTAGAAGGGATTTCCCAGCGGGATTGACCCGATTGGATCCATAATAACCTATATGCACAACCCCATTGAAAGGAAGAAGATGGTGCTCACACTGTGACCAAAATGGTAAGTTCACCTCAGTGCAGATGTGTTCTTCGTTAGTGCTGTAACCGGGATCTCTCTCTTTTCGAACAAATCCATTTAGCTTCAAATCCAATTTACAGTTTTTAAAATTCATCAACCACTTAACGAACCGGGCTGGAGTTTCTACGAGCTCTTCCCTTAATGGATCCTCGCCCAAAGAGGAAAGAATCGATGAAACTGCGCCGAGCATTTCAGAATCTGATGACCCAATCTTGCAAATCGTCTGAGAGGGACACCAAGATTGGTCATCGGAGCATCTGAACTGAAATTTCTCAACATTTATACCTCTGAACCTCAGAAGGCAGAGGAAATCGGTCCAAATATCAGCTTTCTCATCGTCAAAAACTCCGGAGCCTGAAGAAACCAATATCTTCATCAATCCTTGATGATTTGGATCCAAGAGCGCTGATTGAGAATTGGGAAAATGAATATGGGAACATTGGAGAACAACTGCAACTCCAGTTGGGTTGATACTAAGCTGCAGAGCTGAACAAATCTCGTTGGCCAATCGATGTGGTTCTTGAAGACGCTTTGCAAAAACTTCAGCCACTCGTGAGAGCTTGCTTAATCCAACAACTCGTTGGCAAGATGGGACATAGCCTACATGACACTTGACCTGGAAAGGAAGCAAGCAAGACTCGCAATATGAGTAAAAATCAAGATCTCGAACAATTACAAGGCCACCTGTTCCACCAGCAGAACCAGCTTTGCTTTCCAACCCAGATTCTGGGAATAACGCACCACTAACAATGTCGTTCACCGTCTGGTTATAACCTGGAGAGAGAGATTACAAGCATGCATGAAGCAGGAACCATAGCTCGGGTTATCAGACCGAATGAAAATGGTTTCTGGGTTTCTACAAGTTGTGCAATTGCAACTACATAAATACTTCCAAGAGTTATAAACATACCTCTACATATGTATGCTAGAACCATGTACACAATCTTAAAAAAATATATACCTACATAATGATTGGCTCATGGTTTCAGAGGCACCAATCTGCCCAATAGGTGAGCCACATTATATATAAAAGCAGTAATGCAGATAAGAATTCAATAAAGGAAGGCCAGCTCTTTGCAGCTAAAACCGTGTTGTATATAGATCAAGAAAATTGTATTGCTGCATTAACTAAACTTAACTCAACCATCCAAGCCAGTATACGGATTATCTTTAAGCAAAAGGGAACCAAAGATAGATATTTCTGTACACATAACTATATCAGAGTGTCTTCCATTCTTTCTTAAGATCATTTATGGAGTAATTCCTGAACTTAAGCCAGCAGTTTTATCAACAGAATGAAGCTTAAATATGTTACAGATGCTATCTGATCAAGCATGATTGTAGTATGCATCTTAATATGTAACGAGCAAGCTCAATCAGTATCGAAGAAAGCAAATAGTAAGTTGCTTGGTCTCTCTTCCAAACGAGCTTCGATTAGTTCTTCATCACCATAGTTTTTTCTCTAGGGATGAATATTAATAATAAAATCTTTCATACCATATTCACGTGTACGCAAAAGTCCATACATACAAATTTAACGATGCAGGATAAATGCCAATTACAAATAAGAAAATAACTAATCAGTTCACCAGATGGCAGATTTACATATTAGCTACAATAAGCACTTAAAATTCAACTACACGACAGAGCTCAATATATCATTGCCCAGTTCTTCAAAGTTTAATTTAATATCCAACTGAATTAAATCCATATTAAAGAAACAGTCTAAATAAAGCAGAGAAATGCATGGAGAAGGAAATGACCTCTTGTTCCTTCAATGAGGGCCTTGGCCACGCGAAGAGGCGTCTTACGCAGACCTTCCCGATTGATATCTTCACCCAAACCCTGCAACAGGACTCTCACAGCATCCTCAATCCCCACAATTACCGAATTAAGCTCACCACAGTTTTCAAGATTTACTCCATTCTCAAGTTCCAGGTTGCAACATTCATCTAAAACTCCCATTGAAGCCAATAACAATGCAAAAATCTACCCCCCACCACCAAGGTTAGTTCTACGCACAAACCAAAGGCTCAAAATTCTATCTGATGCTCTGAGATAGGTGAAATAGAAAGAAGTCACTTAGGATTCACTCAAATACAACAACAAAAATTTGGCTCCCAGATGCCAAAAATAACCAAAGATTCAAAATAAAAACAGAAAATGTTCTCACAAATCAATCAACGGCTACAGCGAAAGAAAGGCGGTTATGAGATAAATTACAAGAGGCAACGTTTGAAACTAAAGAATCAGGGCAGGGAGAAATGGGTATCGTAGAAAGAAGATGACGAACAGAGTGCGAAGGAGGGATCAGGGAGCAAATTGTGAGACGGAACTATAAATAAGAAGTATGTATGTATGTAGGGTGGTTAAATTTTAGAATGTCTTCATTTTCCCTTCTCCAACACCCTATTTGGGCAAGAATCTGCTTCTGATACGAAACTAAAATGTACATTACGAAAAAAACCAATGGAATTAATTATACGTAAAATTAATATTAGGAATTATATGAATTTATACGTAAAATTAATATTAGGAATTAGATGGAATTATAATATTATATTATTTTATTATTATTAGTTAGTGTAATATTTTTTCCAATTTACAGGAATTTGTATTTTTTTATATAAAAATGATACTCCCTCCCCTATTTAAAAAAGACTAGATTTTATATGAAAATAATTTATGATAAATTTGTCGCATTCGTTGTGAACGGGTATATCTTATGTGGCTAAATCAACAACTACAAATGGTAAATAAATGAAACAAAGGATGAACATGAAGAGTTGGGGGAGTGCTTCTTCTTGCTCTCCCCTCTAAAGGGTGTGTTGTATAGAATGGAAAAAAAAGTGAGGAAGATCATCTGCAATGAGTGGATGACCCTCTATTTAAAGAGGATTGGACCTTAATAATCGAAAATAATAATAAAAAACATCCCAACCTTTTATTATAGGATTTAAGTTACAACAATTGATTTAATAATTATTATAACATATATTTTATAATAAATATCTTATTTGTCCGTACATTAACATCTATTTTGATGTTAACTTTTAATCGCGCCGAATCCACATATTATGTGATATTTTTTGTGCGTCAACAAAACTTATTATGTAACAATTTTAAAGTATCACTTAGTTGATCAGGAGTGTTAAAAATCTCATCATTGGTATCAAAAGTCTGGATCAATGGTATTATATTATATAGTTATAGATTTTATTGTCACCAACTTTTAATACTTTTAATACTTTTAATCATATTTTTTATATTCCGTTAATCAACTATTTAATATTTTTTATTTATAATATTATTATAAATTATTTTTATATAATACTTTGTTTTCAAAATATATATATATATAAATAGTAATAATAATAATAATCTCTCCCTCCAAGTCCATGTGACACATATTGTGTACAATGTATTAGAAAAAATTGTAACGGGTAAAATATTATTCATACTGTTGATAGAATTTATTAACTGTGTTTGTTTATGTGGCCATTTAAATTGTTTAATTCTACCAAACAATAATCTATGAATTTATGTTCTTGGTGTTCTTGGGGGGGTGAGATAGAGAGAGAAAATGAGTGCTTAGAGAGAGAAAGTATTGTGATTGGAATGTATTAATTGTATTGAATTGTGTAATAGTTACAAGAGATGTCCTATTTATAGGTGTGTGAGTGTGAGACGGCACCTTACGAGCCTATTTGGCTTCCGATGTTGACGAAGGTTCCACACCACCGTCCTAATCCCTCACACTGCTCCCTATACTGTGTCTCATCCTACTACTATGTCCTGGACCAGATGGACCTCATTAAAAACCTCGCCGTAAACCATCCTTGTGGATAAACCGGACGGAGGGAAAAAGAGCGCAACCATGGAGGTCCTACAGGCTACAAGGCGAGCTTCCGGGTGAGCTCCGGTGCCTCGCGTGGCTTCTGGGTGCTATGTGATGGTGGACCTCGGCGAGATCCTCTCTGGGGCAGGGGCGAGCTATTGGGCGAGCTCCACTGCCTTGTGCCATTCCGGATATTGCAGGGATGGGCTCTGGCTCCACCTCCATGCTCGCGGGCGAGCTAACCCATTATGGGCGAGCTCCTCTGCGCTCCTTTCACATGGTCCGATCGGTGAGCTAATCCCAGGTCCTCGGGACCTATGCGAGCCAGTATCCACCTCGCCGAGCTCCGCGACCTGCAGGCCCTTCGTAATTATTCTTACGTCAAACGTGTTAGTTCGCCTTGTCAACATTTGCCCCTCAGCTCGCACACATCATGACTCGTCAAATGTGTGGGGCGAGCTGGCTTATTTTCGCGGACGAGGAGTCGAACCTTGGCGAACTGTACTCGGGTAGGTGCCGAGCTAGAGGGCGAGCTCGGCCACGGTGGTTGCCTCGGCCGACATGGTGCGGGAATCCAGGCATCGTGCACGCCTTTTTAGGCGTGGTTTCCCGCGCCCATTATGGCAACCTTTCAAATTCTTTGCAAAAAGGCCCTCGCACTTTCTGAATATCGCACCTCGCCCCGACGCCTATAAATAGGGAAAGGTGAGTTCATTTCTCACTTTCCACACTTTTGAATTCCAGAGCACATTTTCGGCGACCAGTTCCTCTGCTTCCGACGAGAATTCCGACGTTCTTCAAGGTAAAGAACCCATTCCTTTTTCTATTTCTTTCCCTTTCGATTTCTTCGAGTTTCTGGAAATTTTGGACGTTTCCGGCGACTCCTCGGGTTTTTCCGGTTGCCCTTGCCCTGTAACTCCGGCGATTGGAATTTTGAACCGTCCTTAGAGCCTTTGCGAACTTTGCACTGACCATGTCGACTCACGAATCAAGTGGAACTCCCTCCAATCGTAACCTCGAGAAGCGACCAATGACCGAGAATGAACCTCTTCCTCCGGTTTCTTATGTGGAGATCGGCTCCAACTCCGAGGCAACCTCGGTAGCTCGTGTTTGCCCAGACTTGGAGGAAGGGGCCTCCAGCGCTGTGTACCGCGAGGTATGGGAGGAAGGTGACGAGGTCGCCCCCGAGGAAAGAGTTGCCAGTGGCAACGAAGAGCCCGTGGAGGCTGGCGAGGATGTCACCGAGGTCAGCGAGGGGGTCGCTGAGGTCGGCGATGAGGTCGCCAACGAAGGCGAGGAGGGAGGCGACCTGGGAGAAGTTACACTCGAGTGGTTCCGCTCCATCGGCTTCCCGGAGCCTCAGCTGGTCGAGTCTCAGGTCCCTGCCGAGGTCGTACATCCTTTCGACTGGGATGAATACATCACCGAGTACGAGGCGAGCTTCCCCTGCCCGGACCGAGTACTCCCTGCCGACCTAGAGAAGATCGCCCCGTCCGATTACAGAGCTGGCGGGGTGGTGAGCCTCATCGACGAGTGTGATCTTCCCCTTATACGTAGGAAGTACCGCATCCCGTTCAACATCTTTATGTATGCCCCAGTGAAGAATGAGTGGGCTGACGTGCCTCCTGAGGGGTTAACAGCCCTTAATGTCGATGTCCTCAGGGCCGGGCTCACCTTGTCGTTGCACCCTGATCATCGGCCAATTTCTTGCCAACAACAATTTGGCTATCACCCAGCTCACCCCGAATGCATGGAGCAATCTCCTCACCGCCTTATCTGTCTTTGGATTGGAGGGTTATGAGAATGGGACGACCTCGAAGGACCTGGGCGAGCTCTTCGCTGTGACCAAGCAGGCGAAAGATGGCGCGGGATACTATTACCTGAAAGCTCGCCCGGGGGAGAAATTTATCGGGGTTCTGCCAAACAAGTCCGCGACTGGAAGGAGCAATTCTTCTTCATAGGCGGAGACTGGCGGGGTTCTAGCACGTATCATGGGTGAGGTGGCCGTATTCCCACTCCGGAGAGATACGGGGAAGCCAGCAGTAGGTCGCATATTTCGGTGTGCGTGGGTTGAATTAGATTTACTAATCTAATTTTTTTTCTCTTTGCAGTTCCGAAGCGTCACAAGTCCAGCCGGGGCAAGCCTAAGGTGTCGGTCGAGTTCGACGTGGTGCGGGTTATTTGCTGTTTGAGGCGCGAGAAGGATAGGAAGATCGCCCACCTGTGCCAGCACCACTGTTTGAGGCTCGCCGGGCTCCTCACTTTGCCGCACCACCTCGATATTAAAGGTCCCGAGCTCCCAGGTTTATAACTCTTCGGAGCTCGCCTATAGGGGGGTAGCTCCCCCACTATGCTAACTTAGCCTTTCTGATTTTTTGCAGGTGGTAGCTTCGTCGCCTTCCCTATTGCCGAGATCCCTGAGGCCTATCAAAACCTCAAGCGCCGCTTCGAGATGGGCCCACCTCGCCCCAATAGGCTCGCACCGCCATTGGTGCTCGCACTGGAAGCGAGCAAGAAAGTGGAGCTTGCCTCCAAGAAAGGCGAGGTAGGAGGGTCGGGGGTCCGAAAAGAGCAATCCAAAGCCCCCGCGAAATCTAAGGCTGCGGAGGTCGCCCATGTGAGTCGGGGCGACGGGCGAGCTGGTGCCACTTCCGAGCGGGGTCGCGGAAAGAAAAGTTCTCACCGAGGCGAAGGATCCCGGGCAGGTGACGAGGACCTTCAAGCTCGCAAAAGGACCAAGTACACTGGCCTGGTCGACGAGGCTTCTGATCGGGCCGAGCGAGTCTCGGGGAGGTCCGGGCAGGATGTGTCCGCCCAGTCCACTGCTCCATTGGCGGCCACGCCCATTCGTAGCTCGCCACCTTTCCCGTCTCTATTTGGGGTTCGGGCTACTGACGACACGCTCTTGGGTTGGGACCCCGAGCGAGTTCAGTAAGTAGCTCGCTACTCTAGTTTCCGCTCCTAAGATGTTTTGTTTTATTTTCTAACTTCGAACTGTTTTGACCTCACAGTTATGCCCCCATCGCCTTCCCGCATCGTCACGAGGCTCTCCACGCATTTGAGCAATCTCGCTCTTTGACCTCAATGCGTAGTCTCCATCCGGGCTTGGTCCGGGACACTGTGAGCGAGATGTCAATGCATTGGACCGCTCCACAGGTGGGGACTATCAATGCGCAGAATCTGACCGAGAACCTCCTCCTCTCGGCCCATTATGCGAGTGGATTGTTGCTCGCCAATCATAAGGCCCTGAAGCAAGCTGCCGAGCTGGAGGCAGGTCGCTCCGAAAGGAACAAGAAGGTGATCGCCTTGGCGGAGACCGCCGACAAGGGTAAGAAGGCGGCCAAGCTGGCCAAGGACAAAGCTGCCGCGGCCTTGGCTTCCGAGGCTCGGGCCCTTGATAACTTCACCCAGCTTCAGAAGCAGCTCGCTTCCTTCCAGCAGAACGCCGAAGCCCAACTTAGAGCTAAGGAGGAGGAGCTCGCTGAGAAGCTCGCCAGGGAGGTTGACGAGCATGGGGTGACCAAAGAAGAGTTGCAACTGCAGTGAGGTCTGACCCGGAGTGCCGATGAGGAGTGTGCAAGGCTGAGGGCCGAGCTGGAGGCGAAGACCAATGAAGTCGCCGAGCTGCGGAACGTTGTATCCTTTTCGCCGAACCTGACGGCTGTGAGGGTCGAGGCCTCTGACAAAGGATTCGTCCAATGTTATGCATAGGTCTTGAGGACCCTGTGGTGGGCTCGAGCCCACAAAGATGATGAAGTCGAAGCCGTGGTGGGCGACTTCAAAGCGTGCTTGGACCGAGTTCCCTTCCCCGATGATGCGGAGTTGGACATCGGCGACCTCCCTGAACTCGGCATTCCTCTCGATTTTGTGCTGGCACGCTTCAAAATCATCCAAGCAGTCGTCATGCCGGAACTGAACCTGGGCGAGGAGGAGAAGGTCTCCCAAGAGGAGGATCGAGTCCCCCTCACTGTCGAGCAACTCCAAGAGGCTTGCGGGGATGCAAAGCTGGACATTGGTGAGTTCGATGCTAGCGGCTCACAAGCAACATTACTTCCGAAGTTGAGCTCGCCCTTCCCGCCGGTCAGGTCGCCCCTAGCTCTGCCGAGGTCCCTGCCGATGCTGCTCCCGACTCTTAGGCCAGCTTTTGGTTCTCTTTATCATTTTGCAAGTGCTAGTAGTTCGCCGGGCTACGGAGCTCGCCCAGAAGGAGCTCCATTTTGTAGTTTTCTGATTCCTGTTTAAGTTAGAGCTCGCCGGGCTTTGTATAGCTCGCCCAGAAGGAGCATACTTTTGTACTTCAAAGACGGTCAGCTGGTCGGCCTTTGTGGCCAGCACCACTTCGAACACTTAGGAATTTTCAAGTATTTTTTCCTTGAAAATTTCCTAAGTGTCTTTTGAATAGAAATTGAGCCATTTTTGTCTAACTCTCCGTACTTCCATTTTTGCGCTTTACGTTATAATTTTTACTCGCCCGTTTGCGTATTTTGGGTACTTAATTGTTCGTCTTACTCTACTTTGAGAAGTGAATCATTCGTTTTACGCCACTTAAGACTACGAATCGTACCTCCATTTTGATAGCACATATTCTTCGACTTACACCACTTAGGGCCACGAATCGCTCATCTTAAACCACTTGGGGTAGCGAGTTGTACTTTGTTTAATTCACGTTGGGCAGTTGGGTTTCAAGAACCTTACCTTAGACATTATTCGTCTTTATAGCGAATTTTTCTAACTTGAGGCAGGTGGTGCTTGGTGACCCTTTAGGAAGGGTACCTTCGCGACCTTGGGCACTTTGGCATTCGCCTACGAGTATTTTGATTATAACATTTGGGACCTTGGTCCTTGAGCATTACGAAATCTCGGGCATTTGGCGAGCTGGGGCTGGCGAGCTCCCTTGAGCAGTGGGCGACCTGGGGTTGCTCGCCTAGTTGGCGAGCTACGCAGGTCCAAACACTTAGCCAATTTTCTGACTTCACAAATTTTCTAACTTTTCATAGCAACGTAATTTACACTGGTTGCTATCAACATTTCTGATGCGAACCTTCGACTGATCTATTACAGGATTCTAGTCTATTGGTAGAACTTTTTCAGGTGGATCGCACTCCAGGTGTATGACGAGGCGTTGTCTTCTGCGTCTTCGAGGTCATAAGTGCCGTTTGGCCAGGCTGCGGTGACCCCGGAATGGTCCCTCCCAGTTTGACCCGAATACACCAGGTGGGGCCATCAGTTTCTTTTTTAGCACCAGGTCGTCGGCCTTAAACTTTCGATCCCGGACCTGGGAATTGTAGTACTTTTCATCTCTACGCTTGTAGGTGGCGTTCTTCATTTTTGACGAAGCTCTAGTCTCTTCGATCAGATCTTTCTCTACTGCCAAGGCTTCGTCATTCTTTTCTTCGTCATATCCCACCACCTTCCAAGTCTTGTTTTGGACTTCGACCGGGACTAAGGCTTCAGTCCCGAAGGCTAGGGCAAACGGGGTCTCTCTGGTGCTGGCTCTATAGGAAGTTCTGTAGGACTACAGGACCTCCGGGAGTTCGTCTGCCCAACTCCCTTTCTTTTCCTCGAGGCGGAGCTTCAATATGTGTTTCAGGATTTTGTTTACCGCCTCGACTTGGCCGTTCGACTGTGGATGGTAAGGAGTTGAGTAGTGCTTCTTGACGTTCCATGAACTGCAGAAGTCTCTCAACTTTTGACCGTCGAACTGCCTTCCGTTATCTGTGATGATTTACTGCGGAAGTCCGAACCTACAGATCAGGTTCTTCCATATGAAGCCGATCATTCTTTCTTACGTTATTGTTGTGAGAGCTTCGGCCTCAGCCCACTTAGTGTAGTAGTCTACTGCTACAACAGCAAACTTTACACCGCCTCTACCAGGTGGAAACGGGTCGATCAAGTCGATACCCCATTTCGTGAAAGGCCATGGGCTGAAAACTAATTTTAGTTGGTTGGCTGGGGAGTGGGTGTTAGGTCCGAAAAGTTGACACTTTCGGCACCTTCGTGCGAAGCTGATGGCATCCTTGCGAAGAGTGGGCCAATAGTACCCTGCCTGATCGTCTTGTATGCCAACGCTTGCCCCCAGCGTGACTCCCACAAATTCCTTCGTGGATTTCTTCTAACACTTCGGACCCCTATTTTTTGGTTAGGCACTTGAGCAGGGGTAGAGAGAATCCACGTTTGTAGAGTTGGCCATCCAGCAGCGTATATCTGGCAGCTTGCTTTACTAGCCGGCTAGCTTCCCAGGCATCCACGGGGGTTGTTCCGTCTTTTAAGTATTTTTGGATTGGGGTGCACCAATCTTCACCATCTTCACTGTCCTCCTGCCCCCCACTCGAGGTCTGATTTATTTTGTAATCGAATGTCGAGGGGTTTTTCAGCGTGGTGATTACAACCTCCATGAATTCGGCCTCGCCGTCACTGGTAGCTAGCCGGGCTAAGGCATCTGTTTGTGTGTTTTCCAGCCGCGGTATCCGATTGATATAGACTTGCGTGAACATCGAAATTAGATACGCGACTATCTTCTGGTATGTCATCATTTGTGGGTCTTTTGCCTCGTATTCCCCCTGGACTTGGGATATTATTAGCTGGGAATCTCCGAAAACTTGAAGATTGGTTGCCCCCACAACTAATGATAGCCTAAGTCCCGCTATCAAAACTTCATACTCCGCCTCATTGTTGGTTGCTCGAAAGTCGAACCGGATTGTGGAGGTGAAGACTTGTCTGTCCGGGCTGATCAGGACTACGCCGGCGCCCGCTGCTACGCTGGTTGATGATCCGTCAACATAGAGATACCACGGAGTTATACGCCCCCTCGTCGGATCTTGTGGGAAAATTAGCTCGACAATGAAGTCGGCAAGTGCTTGTCCCTTGATCGCTGTTCGGGGTGCGTAGATTATACCGTATTGGCTGATCTCTAGTGACCATTTCAGCAGGCGTCCGGTGGTGTCTGGGCGCTGTAGTATTTGGCGTAGTGGGAATGTCGTCAGTACTTCTACCGGGTGGTCAAAGAAGTAAGGCCTCAATTTTCTAACACTCATCACCAGTGCATAAGCCAGCTTCTCTGTTGGGGTGTATCGCAACTCAGCTTCTTGTAAGACTTGGCTTACATAGTACACTGGTAGGTGTGTTTTTGCCTCTTTTCGGACCAGGACGGAGCTGATGGCCACCTCCGATGCGGCTAGGTATAGATACATCTTCTCTCCAGGTATCGGCTTTGACAGGACCTGCGTATTTGCCAGGTATGTTTTGATGTCTTCGAAGGCTCGCTGGTATTCACTTGTCCACACGAAGTGGTTTTTGAGGTGCAGCTTGTTTGCTTTGGCCGCCTCTTTGTACCTTCGCGTGTTTGCTTTGATTGCTTCGAAGAACGGATGGTTTCGGTCACCGTACCTGGAGATGAATCTGTTCAGAGCTGCCATGCACCCAGTCAGTCTTTGAATTTTTTGCACGGAATCAGGTGCGCCCATCTTGATTATGCATTGGACCTGCGTCGGGTTGACCTCAATTCCGCGCTGGCTAACTAGGTGCCCCAGGAACTTTCCGGAGTGTACGCCGAAGCTGGTCTTCATGGGGTTTAACTTCATGTTGTAGTGGCGCAGTATGTCGAAGGTCTATTTTAGGTGGTCCAGGTGGTCCTCCTTTCTCAGACTCTTGACAACTATGTCATCTACGTATACCTCCATGGATTCGCCAATGTGTTGGTCGAACATTTTATTCACCAACCTTTGGTAGGTTGCTCCGGCGTTGATGAGTCCGAACGGCATCCTTTCCCAGCAGTACATGTTTTTGTTGGTGTAGAATGCCGTATGTTCCTGGTCATCTGGGTGCAGAGCTATCTGGTGATAGCCCGCAAAAGCATCCATGAATGTCATCATCTCATGGCCTGTTGTGCTATCTACCAGCTGATCAATGTGAGGCAGTGGGAAGTTGTCCTTCGGGCATGCTTTGTTCAGGTCCGTGAAATCGATGCATAGCCTCCACGTCCCGTTGTGTTTCCTCACCAGGACGGGGTTTGTGACCCACTGCGGACACAAAGCCTCTTTGATCAGTTTGTTGTCTAACAACTTCCCTATCTCAACGGTTAGACCTGCTTATTTGTCCGGTCCGTACTTTCTTCACTTTTGGCGTACAGGTCTCCTTATCGGATCTATGTTAAGTCTGTGGCAAGCGTGCTCCAACGGGATTCCCGTCATGTCTTCGTGGGACCAGGCGAATACATCCAGGTTGGACATCAAAAACAGTTCCATCCTTGACCGGTACGGTTCGGGTAGCTCAGAACCAATGAAAAGTTCTAAGTCCTTTTCCGGGTCCACCGGTAGTGCTGTTAGTTCTTCCATGGGGGTGGCTTTCCTCTTTTGACTTTTCCACCTTGGGTCGCTGATGAACTCGTCCCACTCCTCTTATGACATCTGCGTAGGTTCGTTACCTATGCGAGGCTCGAGGTCATTGGGTTAGCTTTCAGCTTGGGCGGGTTCATCAACTGTCAGTACCTCCGGTGGTTTGTCAACTTGGGATGGTGCGGTGACCTGGGGAGTTGGGTCAACGTCCATTTGTGTTGGCTCTTGACCTCCCGCAGGTCCCCCATCTTGGGCTTCATCAGCCACCTCCATGGGAGCAGGTTGTTGTTCCTGCGCAGGTCCTGACACTTGCGCAGGTCCCAATGCTTGTGTCTCCTCCAATCCTTCCATTGTGCCGGTTGTGTGTTTTGCACAGGTCCTGTGCCTTGGTCGATTTCTGACAAATCGCCTACCTCCATCATCTCAGTTTTGACCGAGATGACGTCTAGGATGTTTGGCTCGCCTGCTGGAATCTGTACATCCTCTTCAAGGATGTGGACCTGCGTAACAGACTTTTTGACCCGGCCGTCTTTGATTTGGAGTAAGCACTCTCTGGTCTTTTTCTGGTCACCTTTGATAGTTCCGACACCTTTTGGAGTTGGGAATTTCAAATAATAGTAGTAGGTCGAACACGCCACTTTGAATTCATTAATAAACGGGCGGCCAAGGAACCCGTTGTAGGAGGACTGCTGGTCGACAACTAGGAAATCTATGAGCCTAGTCAGCCTCCGCTCCGGGTCCTCGGCCGATACAAGTTGGACGCTCAACCTAATGCTACCTAGGGGGACGGTTACAGCCTCTCCGAACCCCATTATCCTAGCATTGCTAGGTTCCAGGTACGACTCAAAATCACCTAAGGCATCTAAGGTGGATTTGAAGAGGATGTTGGTGAAAGCGCCGGTGTCCACAAGGAGCCTGTGAACTCGGACGTTCATGATGTTGGCGGTTATCACCAACGAATCGTTGTGGGGCGTCAGTAGCCCTTCCAGGTCTGCCGAGGAGAATGTCAGCTCATCAGTGAGCTGCACGATGGTCCCGGAGCTGGAGCTGCCTTCCTTGACCTGGTTTATGGCCCGGATCTCGGCCTTCCTCTTTCTCTTGGACATGGAGGATCCCCCGTCTTGGAGACCCCCGGCAGCTCCGATCTCCTCCTCGAGAACCAAAAGCTCTCGGGTGGGCTCCATATTTTACTGAGGTTGGGGAGGTCCCCTTCGTCTATTCTGAGGTCCCCGCTGGCCCGCGTCCTCCTCCTCATCCTCGGAGGCCTCCCTCCTGTCGAACCTCGGTCTCTTAGTTGGGGCCTTCTTCACGAACTCGGCCAGCTTCCCATCCTCATAGAATTTCTAGAGTTGTTTGAGGAGGTCTCTGCACTCGCTGGTGAAGTGGCCGATGGCCTGGTGGTAGGCGCAGTACTTATTGGGGTTGAGCTTCGTGCGGTCCTGGCGGATCCGTCTCGGCTCCTCCAGCAGGGCCTTGTCCTTAACAGCGGTAAAGACGTGGTCGACGGAGACGGTGAGGACCTGGTTGAGCTTTTCCTTGAACTCGTCCCCGTCGCCGAAGGCCTTTAAGTTCTGGGGGGCCTTGTATGTGCCCCCGGACTTCTTCCCGTAGGGCTTCTTCTCTTCTGGGGCACCAACTTCTTTTAGTAGTACCTCCTGCATAGCCACGAACACCCCCGCCTTGTGGCGGAACTCATTGTAAGTGTTCGGACATGCGAGGTGAATCTCCTTCCAGAGGTCGGTGCCCTTCTTGAGCCCGGCCATTGCTGCGACGACCTTAGTGTCCTCGCTCACCGGCTCGCCTTCCAGCAGTATTTTGTCAAATCTCTCCAGGTACTGCTGTTCGGTTTCGCCCTCGCCTTGGTGGATGTTGGCGAGTCGGTGCTTCTGGGTAAGATAGGATCCGAACCTGGAGAAATGGGCCAAGAACTCCCACGAGAGTTGGCCAAATGAGCAGATCGACCCTGGGGCGAGCGACGAGAACCAGCGATAGGTTCGGTCTCCTAAGGTCAGCGGGAAATTTCGGCACTGGGTGAAGTTGGTGGCACCGACCGAGATCATGAAGTCCGCATACTTGGCCAAGTGGACCTTCGGGTCGGACTCGCCCTCGTATGCGGACATCACCGGGAATTGGATTTTCTTCTGGACCGGTGCTCGGAGGATGACAGGTGCCAATGGGGATGCGGGGAGAGCCGTGGAGTCAGGTCCGCCAGACTTGGCTGCTACTTGTGCTTGTAGCATTTCGACGGCCTTTTTCAGCGAGGCCAGCTCGTCATCGCGGGTCACCTCCGGCGGAGGTTGCTCGAAGGTCGTGCGTCTCGTGGACGCACATCCCCGAGGTGCCTCACTCTGGGGTGACCTCTCAGTGACGGCTGGAATTGACGTCCGCCATGGGGGCCCAACCTGTCGGTGGCGGGCCTTCTCAATCGGTCGTGGGCGGACCTGTGCGGTTGCAGGTCCGAATCTCCGTGGGACGTAGCCGAGGCCGCCGTCCGTTCATTCTCCTCACACCTCGGCCCCAGGCGACCTTGGAGGACCTCTCGCCTCAGCGATTGGTGGGTGGCGGATGCTTCGGTGTAGGCCGAAGCTCGCCCGGCATGCGTGGCTGGCTCCTCCACCACTTTGGCCTTTCCGGCTCGCTCCCGGTGCTGGCGGGCTTGGGCCGAGCTCGCCTCCTGCTCAGTGGGGAGGTTGTTGTACTCCCCCCTGGTCTGGGTGCCCTGAGTGGGCCTCGTCTGCTCCCTGGTCTCGGCAGCTGGAGCTCGCCTAGGTACGAGGGCGAGCTCGTCATGCTGCCTCTGCTACAATCTCTGCAGGGTCGCGATGGTGCGCAGGAGCTCGTCGGGGTTGTTGGCGAGGTCTCTCAGAGCAGGGCTTAAATCCTCCTGGGTCACCACAACTCGCGGAGGTCGCGGAGCCGCGATGCTCTTTTGGGGAGGTCGGCATGAGGTTTCCACCTCAGCCTGGTCTTGGTTGCCCCCCTTCGACCTTCCTGCAGTTGCGGAGGTCTGTCCCTTAGCCATTTTTGGGTTTTGGAGGGGGTAACTTGCAGCAGGTTGCCGAGGTGGGGGGAGGTCGCCGAGGTGATGGTCTCCGGCCAGCTTGGGTGAACTTCGTCCGGGTTTTCGTCTAGAGTCGCGTGCAACGAATTATCTGAAATTCGGTTTATTCGAGTACACGCGTGCGTTTGAAAACTTTTTCCAGGCAGAATTTGGGAAATCCGAAAATTTAGATTTTCGTCCGGAAATCTGGGTTTTTGTTCGAATGAATGAATATGTGTGTGTATCTTCAAGTGTTCTTGAGTTTTATCAAGAACACCTTCAAATCTTCAAATCTTCAAACAAACCCTAACTTTTTGTTCTTGAAAAAAATTTAATTTTTCAGATTCGCGACCCTCCTTCTAGCGCCAAATTGTTAATAGAATTTATTAACCGTGTTTGTTTAAGTGGCCATTTAAATTGTTTAATTCTACCAAACAATAATCTATGAATTATGTTCTTGGTGTTCTTGGGGGGGTGAGATAGAGAGAGAAAATGAGTGCTTAGAGAGAGAAAGTATTGTGATTGGAATGTATTAATTGTATTGAATTGTGTAATAGTTACAAGAGAGGTCCTATTTATAGGTGTGTGAGTGTGAGACGGCACCTTACGAGCCTATTTGGCTTCCGGTGTTGACGAAGGTTCCACACCTCCGTCCTAATCCCTCACACTGCTCCCTATACTGTGCCTCATCCTACTACTATGTCCTGGACCAGATGGGCCTCATTAAAAACCTCGCCGTAAACCACCCTTGTGGATAAACCGGACGGAGGGAAAAAGAGTGCAACCATCGAGGTCCTACAGGCTACAAGGCGAGCTTCCCGGCGAGCTCGAGGGCGAGCTCCGGTGCCTCGCGTGGCTTCTGGGTGCTATGTGATGGTGGACCTCGGTGAGATCCTCTTTGGGGCAGGGGCGAGCTATTGGGCGAGCTCCACTGCCTTGTGCCATTCCGGATATTGCAGGGCTGGGCTCTGGCTCCACCTCCATGCTCGCGGGCGAGCTAACCCATTATGGGCGAGCTCCTCTGCGAGCTCCTTTCACATGGTCCGATCGGTGAGCTAATCTCAGGTCCTCGGGACCTATGCGAGCCAGTATCCACCTCGTCAAGCTCCGCGACCTGCAGGCCCTTCGTAATTATTCTTACGTCAATCGTGTTAGTTCGCCTTGTCAACACATACTATCTTATAAATTTTTATGCATTGTAAAAAATTGAAGTGAGTTTGATGATTGATTTTTAAATTTACTAGTGCGTGAATTTATATGGAATATTTAAATAAAGAATTATAAATTTTTGTAGTATTGGGGAATAATAATATAAAAAGGAGCACTTAGCTTACCAAGAAGTGGGACACGAATCTACGATCGATGGAGGCAATTTTCTTGTTGGAAGGATTGCCGTAGGATGTGGGTTGGTGAAACTGTCCCTTTCAATTCACCTATGATTTTCTCCTCATGTGCAACCACTGCACGAACTTTATTCTTGTTTTTTAATTTTTAGTTAATCGATAAAAATAATTTTCATCAAAATTATTATTATTATTTTTTTACCCGGGGTGTTAACAATGCTAATTTAAGCCCTCCAAAATAACGATGAATTTTATAAGTGGACGTTTGCTTTCTACATAAGAGAAATAGAGCATGGTCAAATTCTAAGGGATTGCATTGAATGAAATTTTATTTTTAATATAGTATGTTTGGTTTTTGTGATTATTTTTTTTTAAAAGTGGATATTGCGTAAATAATACTTATGGTAATAATTTTGGCATAACATATTTTATTTCACGTAGTAGCACACATTTCGACTTATAGTGTTAGTTTATATACAGTGTGGTGTTAGTTTATATAATACAGTATGATGTTAGTTTATTTATAATGTGGTTTTAGTTCATTTACTATGGTATGCTACATGTAGTGTTAATTCATAAATATTGTGATGTTAGTTCATATAGATTTATCCCTCATCCCCTAAGAATAAACGAGAGCAAGACCATCCACCACCACTGTGGCCTATCCCGACGCCGGCAAATGGAATGAATAAAGGTAAGTCAATTTTGAATAAAATATATTCATTCCTACAACATGTAAAATCCTAAAAAAATATCAATATGCTTAAAAACTAACAAATAAACTCAAACAATCACAAAAATTCTCAAATGAGTTTAAAATAAATGGTAACTTTGAAATAATTTATAAAAAATAATAAGAACATTTATATGTGCATATGGAGAAGTATTATATCTCGTGTCGAAACTATATTTACAAAACATAAGTTTTTTACTATCTCCTTGTTCAATTTTTTTTTTTTTTTACCAAGAATGGAGCAGTTGAAGCTTCCGATCTCAGATATGAGCAAGGGAAGATGAAACGTTGTATTTAAAAATTGAATAAATGTACTTAAAATTTTATTTTTATCTTTTAAAAATAAGGAATAAAGAGGGCGTGGAAATTAAAAAAAGAGGGAAAAAAAAATCGCGTTCAATGACATATTCAACTTGAAATCCATTTGTTTGCAGAGCCCAAGAGTAAATATGTTTAGGGCCCGAATATACCCCCTCCCCAATATTGTTAGATACCCCCACTTACTTAATTCACCCATTTTATTATAAGTAATTATTTGATACATTCTTCCAAATATACTGATAGTATCCTTATTACTTAAAAGTATTTGATATACCTATTTATAAAAGTCTTCATTTTCTTTATGAGTTTCTCTTCTCTCTACGGACACACACTCAATTCTACAAACTAATGAGACATCCATCATCGCCGAACGTAACGAGCAATCGCAAAATTTTAAAAGAAAAAATAACTACATAACATTTCAATAACATTTGATTGGAAGTTAATTGACATTTCAACAAAAATTGTCAAAAATGATAAAAATTTGGACAACTTATTTTTGAAAACTAACTATTGTTTGATGAGTTTTTTTGGAAATCCTAATCATTTTTCGATATTCAATGTCGCCATTTTTCTCTCAAAAATAGCGGAAAACGGTTATTATCGAATTTATATGTTAATAAATATGAATGTTTGGTGCACAATTCCAAACACATAAACAAAAATAATATTCAAAATAAAGACTTAGTTATATTTCATTAAATAAATACTCAGATAAAAAAATTTTAAGTGCTCAAAATTCCTACGTGTCCACAATTTTTATTAGGGAGAATTTCAATTTTGCCCTTTTAGCCAAAGACAATATCTATTTTGTCCTTGTTCAATAAAATTTTCAATTTTATTCAAATTCATGTTAAAAAGACCTTAATACCCTTCACGCTCTATTTTTTCAATTTGAATTCAATTTCGACTTCTTATCCCAACCAATTAACTCCTAATTTCAACATTCAAAAAAATCCAAAAAAAATTAAAAAATAGCAGCAAAAAGAAAAACGAACACAAAAAAAAGAAAAAAGGGTATCAAATGCCGCCATTTTTTCCGGCTGAAGAGACAGTCCGATCTCCAATCCTCCTTCAAAATCTTCTACGGAACGAATTGAACTTCCAACGGGTGATTTCTTTCTGAATTTCCAGCAGGGCTTGAACGGCGAGGAAAGACGCGAGCAGGGGCAATGACTGGAGTGCCAATTTCCGGCGGACTTGGTCTCGAAGGAGACGGCGGCATGTAACAATCGAAACTCAGGCGGCTTTGGGCTTCGACAGACGACGGCGCCTCTGGGCTCGGGAATTCCGAAGACAAACAGGGCTTCGCGGTTGTGGAGCAGAGAAGGGAAAATTGGCGTTAGCCATATAATCCAGTGGCAAAACGGGTTGATGGAGGGCTGGGGTATGTGAAGCTTGGCGACGAATTCAAAATTCAGGCGGTGTAGAGGTTGGTGGCGCAGTGGTGGAGACATGAATTGCTTAATTCGCGAACAAGAAGGTAATGTGGTGACTAATTCTCCAACGAGCCAAAATAATTAGCCTACAACATTGAACCCTCAATTGAGCCATAATAATTGGTTGACCAGTGATTTTCTCTTGTTAAGGTAAGGGTTCGAGTATTGGTAGAAAAAAAAAAAAAAAAACCCTCAATTGAGCCATAATAATTGGACTTGAATTTGTGAGATGGGTTGTTTAATATGGGGCTTCTATTAAATGCAAGGATAGAAAAAATTAAAATGTTTTGTAATCGAAATCGTCGATCGCCGACGATATTTTCTCCGTGTCGAAAGGATGGAGCAAGTTTCCGGCGACTGCTGTGAGTGTTTCCAGCGAATGAATTGTTGAAAAAGATTGATCCATAGTGTGTATGAATAAAAAATTTGAAATTGTGATATAAAGTTAACTAAATGAAATTGTAATTTTGGTGTGAAATAATGGGCATTTGATCTTTATCTTCAAACTTGGTAAAAATGAAAAAAAAAAATTAGAGAGAGCGAAAAAGATAATGCCCCCATAAAAATGGATGTATTTGTATATTTTTTATTTTATTACAATACACAAACTAATATTGCAATGCCGCTATAAAAGTGATAAAATAGTGGTGTAACTGTAAGAAAGCGCTAGGCGAAATTCTATATAATTGGGAATCTTGAATTTTTAATTAAATAAGTATAATTTTTATTTTTTAATATTAATAAGTACATAAGTTATTTGATAAATAAATTATAACAATATATATAATTTAAATGGGGTATTTAAATAGAGGGTGCCACTATATATACCACAATTTCCTTTAAACATTCCTCAATTACTAAACATATCTTATTTAAAATAAAAATTTAATCTAAAACACTAAACATACCCCATTTTCATCATATTATACCCTTTCCCGTTTTTCCTAAAGTCTTCTTCTCTCTCTCAGTCGCAAACCGCCTCCATGGGCGCCATCTTCTATTCTATTCCTATCACTCCCCGCCTCTATTTCCCGTCATGGCCGTCCTTTGCAATGGAACCGTCCACCACTTCAATGGTCGCACCTCCACAGTCTGTTCTCAAGGCCACCGCGTGCTGCCACAGAACCTACCTTACACTCTGTTCGCCACCACGCATCAATTCGCCGGAGCCTACAGAATCATGAGGCTTTATATTCTAGTTTCATTGGATGTTTCGTCTATAAGGACTCTGCTTCCTGGCTCTCTTCTCAAAATTGATAACTTTTCAAGAAATGTGTCTGTTAATGGAGTCGAGATTAATAGGCTTCTCATTCAAGAATTTAGTGATTGCATTTTTAGGGATTTTGATGTCGATAAGTTTTTCGTAAATTTTAAATTTTCTTACTTTTTCATCTCTTATGCAAGTTGTTTACATATTTTTTAAAAGGATTAGTCTTGTATGCACTAGTTACACAGTGCAACTCAAGTTTATTTTTTTAAAGTTACACGTGTTATTATTGAAAAGTGTATCTTTCATAGTTTAACTTTTCAGTAATAATTTGTGCAACTTTTCAGTTATAAACTGTGTAACTTTTTAAAAATAAACTAGAGTTGCACCGTGTAACTGGTGCACATGAGACTTACTCTTTTGAAAATAAAGATTCGTGAAAATAGGAAAGGTAGTTATAAAATTTAATTTACATATATTTTTATTTTATATTTATATATGGGTATTTTAATAATTTTAAATGTGTCTATTTTGTCTATAAATTTTTTGGGGTATATTTAAGAGTAATTTGGGTATGTACAATTAGGGGTGAGCACTATTCGGGAAAAACCAAAAAACCGAACCGAACCGAAATAGAAATTCAGTTCGGTTAATTTGGTATTCGGTTCGATTTTGGTTTTAGATTTTCAATTTTTTGGTATTCGATTTCGATTTCGGTTTTCGTGGCAAAAATACCATAATATCAAAAACCGAACTTAAATAAAATATTATATATATATATAATTATATATATTTGAGATTAGATATAATTATATATATTTTATATATAAAAAACACTTAATTAGATTAGATATATATTAGATTTCTCGGTTATGTATATACAAGGTTTGATATTTCGCAAAATTTCGCCGAAATTTTGGAAATTTGAGGGTATCGATATGGAAATTCACTTGAACGATTATTTTTCCAAAATTTCGGTCAAATTTCGGGAAAATATCGGAAATTTCGGTTACTATATCGATTCGGTCCAGGGTAATTCAAAATGTGCAGATTATCGAGAAATATCGTGGAAATTTCGGTAATTTATTGGTCAAAATTTTGGGAAATTTCGGGAAATAATTTTTTTTTTTTTTTCAATTCTCAATCCTCGGGACTTGGTACCATTATTGCTTAGACCAAGATGGTCTTTCTTCTTTTACATTTGAGGCTCATAGGACATCATTTTGGTATTAGCTGTGTAATATTCAATAATTATGAACAATTGTTGTATCGTTTTATATTTCTTACGTATGTTTTCTTGATATGTTTGTTGTAAGATTCTCATTTTATTGAGATTTTAAGTTCAATTAATGTATTAAGACTAGTAATAATATTGTCTAAAATTTCATGTTAAATTTCCATCATTTTAATGAAATTTTCGTGAATTTTCTAATTTTACCGATATCGATATTCGATATCGATATTTCCACTGATATATCCATAAATTCAGGGTACCGATATTTCCTTCGATACCGATATTTTCATCCTTGTGTATATATAATATTATATATTATATAATTATATATAGTAATAGTAATATGTACTAATATTATATATTTTAAATTTTAAAATTTTATTATTTTAAAAATATTTCGGTATAAAACCGAATCGAAATTTTTGATTTCGATTTTTTCAGTTTTGCATATATATGACTCGGTTTCAATTTTTTATATTGAATAATTCAGTTATTTTGATTTTGGATATTCGGTTCGGTAACCGAACCGAGCCATGCTCACCCCTATGTACAATGGCTGTGGTATATAGTGCAGGCACATATGTTTAAAGTGAAAAAGGTTGAACCTGAATATTGGCCTACCGGTGACCGCAGGTCAAAACTTCAACCGTAGAATGGCAAACGACGGTGGCAAAATTCCTTCATTTAATCCTATCCTCAACCACCACCATCACCACCACGGCCACGGCAGCGGTCGCCACCACCACCATATCTTCTACGCCTCACCTCACTGCCCACTGCACCGCTCTATTTTGCAACCAAAGAATCATTCTCCGTCGTGCTCTTTTTCCACTACCTACCCTTACCCTCAAAACCAAGAACCCGTCGCTTCCATTCCACCCGATCCCCAATTAACCTCTCTGCATAATCATCCCAATCAAACATTCGGTGATTCTCAGTAAGTTCTGTTTTTAAAACCTATAATTTACGTTTCTGATTCTCGTCTTGTTTATAGCTTTCCCCTGATTTTCTTCTGTATTTCTACCAAATTTGGTTGAAGATTGTACTTGAAATTGGTTAGTGGATGTAAAGCTGATTTAGGGTTTCAATAAAATGTACTAATTTGTTGTTATTTGATTGATATCAGTAATAGGCAGCTGTACTGTCACTTTGAATGCCTGTATGTTGGAAAACATAACCAAATTGATCAGGAAACATTCTGTAGATAAGGGCAAGAAAATCTAATTCTTGTAGGTTGCGAAAGTCATTTGAAATAAAGAAATTTGAAAATGAAAATTTTCCTGGATTTAAAATAGCATGGTTTTGTTTAGTATTTAGAATTTTTTTAATTTGAACTAGATAAAAGTTAAGTATTCGAAATTCATACATTCAACTATCTTACCAAATATGTTGTAGATTTAAAATTTATAGTCCAAATCCCTCCATCCAAACACAACTTTATGAAATTCTTGGAACTCCATTTAACAAAAAAAAAAGTATTTTCATGAAGCAGGTTTCTTGTATTAAAATTTGATTTCAATAGTCACAACTGAATAGCTGGATGCATCTCATTGCATTTGCTCTGATTTTTGAACATTTATCAACCTTTACCCCATCTTTGTTTGGTATCTACAAGGATAATAGAGGATGAGATTGAATTGGTGGAAGATGAGGAAGAGGAAGATCCTGTTTTTGTTCTAACTGATGAATGGAGGGATTTCTTTGCAAAATCGGAGGCCAAAAGGAAACTAGGTTTTCCATTAGTTCCGTTTTTTCTAATAGTTTAAGAGGTTTAAGCATGCGACTTAAGCTTTCCTTTTGTTGCTTTGCAGCTAAGAAGCAAGCTAAGAAGGGGAAGAAACAGGAAAGAGAAGCTTCAAAATGCGATAATGAACTCTGAATCTTGGCAATTGGTGATATCTACCATGATCTAGTAAGAGGAAAGAGAGAGGATCCTCCAGTGGAAGCCTGCCTATGCAAGCATTATTTGATGTTATATTGCCAGAACATGGTTTGTCAATTTCAAGCATGATAACTCAGTTTGCAGTTTTCTTCATAGATCACTTGTCTTGCCTTTTTGTTTGTTTACCAGTGAACATGGATATGGATCAATGTCATTTCTTTTATATAAATTTAAAGAGATAGAGAGAGATGGTGAGGGTTCTATATATCTCAAAATGTAGGGTGAACTAGTGTTTTTCTTGTCCTCCTCTCTCTCTCTCGTATCCATGGTATGAAATTTAGGCCCGTTTGGTAGTGTGTAGAAAATTAGTACGTAGTGGTGAGAATTTAATTATAACTTGTCAAAAATTTGAATTTGGTCCACATGGATAACACATTTTGATTTTGGTCATATAAGTTTGAAAATATTTTGATTTTGGTCCTTTTACGAACTTACAGGACCAAAATATAATCTAAAGGACCAAATTCAAAATGAAGCAAAGTTATAGGGCTTATAAATCTTTAATCCCTAGTTTTTAACATTTTGTTACTTGTTGCATTTTGTGAAAAATATATTTGGTCACTAACTATGTTTTAAATTTATAATTTATTGTAGAATATATATTTTTATTAATATATGTTTAAAAAATTAATATCATTAAAAAAACAAAAAAAATCTTGACACCATTTGGGCAACACTCGACTGCCGACGACCATCAAGCGTAATTTGCACCTTTGATTTTAATGTTGTCCTAATTAATTTTTGTATTTTCAACCTACAGTTGGACTTGTGAATTTAACTTTTAAGGGCTCATTTGGTTCGTATGATAAAAGTATTTATCCGTAAAAAATATGCATGTTTTTTACGGATAGATAATTTTATCTTACGAACCAAATGAGCCCTAAGTCTCAAGAAAGCGACTAAATTTCAAATAATCTAAACCATTAAAAAGTGCTATATATTTTTTAACAAAATAAGTTATTTCATTAAAATATACTCCCTTAGTCCTACTATAAATTGTTCATTTTGCTATTTTTGTCTGTCTTACACTCTCACTATATATTGCTCTTTTGCTTTTTTACCTTTTCGAGAAACTATTATTCACTTCTATATTATTACTTTTAATACTCTTTACACTATTTTTATTATTTTTTATGTTTCTCCATCACATCAGATGTACTATATTAATATTTTATACCCTTTTTAATATTAATGTTCAAAAATTATGAGCAACTTATAAGGGGACCGGGGAGTAATAGTTATTCTTCAATAAAATGATAATTGCGAATGAGTAGTATCACTTATTTCCTTTGTTCCGCAATTTCTCCTTTTTTTTTAAAGCTCCATAATAAAATTTTCATACAATCTTCAAAATCAACTTACCTCACAACATTAAATAATTATTTTTGCACATTATGTTATTTACATCAAATAATTCAAGCGGCTGAATTTCAAATATATAAATCATTAAGAAGTGTTATGTATTTTTAATAATATTAATTTTTTAAATTTTTTCATTAAAGTGTAATAGTTATTCTCCTATTAAAGTGTAATAGTTATCACTCATCCCTTTGTTGCACAACTTAAAAAAAAAAAATCTTTTTGACTGTTCCATAATAAAATTTTCAGACAATTTAAAAAAAGGGTGTCTTGGGTGCACCCCAAGTGCATTCCATGCACATTAATTTTAATATTAACATGAAAAAGCTGAAGCTTCCAATTATTGGAAATTTTCTAACATATTTATAGTTGTTCGGCGTCAATGAAATTTAAACAACTAGTCGAAAAAAAATCAACTTTAATTTAGTGTTCCAAAAATATTAAAATAATTAAGAATACACAACTAGTCGAATAAAAATCAACTTTAGTTTAATGTTCTATAAAATATTAAAATAATGAAGAATGGCATCCAAAATAAAATCACAGGGGTGACATGAACTTTAAATTTCCACAAGTATCCATTTGCTAACCATTTATACATATATGCATACACAATCTCTCCATCTGAATTCTGTACCACACTTCGAGGTAAGGATTCGTGATGTTATCAGTGGTTAAGAATAATTTATTAATAATATCCAAAAAAAAAATTATAATACTCAAAAAATAATTTATAGATAATTAGTTAATACTTTTCTTAAGAACAATTTATTGATACTCCAAAAATAACTCATAATACTCCAAGAATAAGTCTAACTAAATATCACAAGAATAATTCATCAATACACCAAGGACAACTTACTATGCCCCAAGAACAACTTACAATACTCCAATAATAAGTTTAAGTAAATACCTCATGAACAACTCATAATACCTCAAGAACAACTCTAAACAAATACCCCAAGAACAAATCACAATACCACAAGAACAACTTACAATACCCCAAAACAAACTCACAATATTTTAAGAACAAATTTAAGTAAATACATCAAGACCAACTTACAATATCCCAAGAACAAGTCTAAGTAAATACCCCTAGAACAATTTTCAATACCTCAAGAACAATTAACAATACCCGAAAAACAAATCACAATACTCTAAGAACAAGTATAAGTAAGTACCCTAAGAACAACTTACAATACCCCAAAGTAAATACCCCAAAAACAACTCACAATACCCCAAGAACAAATAATAATACCCGAAGACAAAATAACTAATATTCCAATTGTCAAAAAAACATAATCCGGTGTGTAGTGTGAGTTTTCAAAAATTCAAAATTAAAATTCAAATACATGGTATACACTTGGGTGTACGATAGAATTTGCGCTTTAAACATCAACTTACCTCACCGTATTAAATCATTATCTCTGCGCATTATGTTATTTATATCAAATATATTGTTTCTACTCTTTATTATTCCGTACTTCGATTTATTTACTCTCATTAATCACATTACTTGTACAAAGTGATGCAAAAATCAGTCTAAGCTCTAAACAGCCACAGATAGACTTAATGTCTGCAAAATTGGCTCCCTGGATATTTTTGATGATTAGACGCCGCATAAACGGACCTAGGCGGCTCTTAGACGGCCAATCAACTAGACAATTTTATTAATTTTTTTTTATTAAAATATTTTTAAACATTAACTAAAAAGTAAAAATAGATTAAAAATTAGTCCTAGTGACTCGCTTCTATCATCGCCCATGTTCGAGTTTGTTGCTCGTCCTCGCCCTCCCTTTATTTGTGTTATATATAAATATATTTGATTAAAAGAATTATACATATAAATCTTGTATGTAAATAAATTTAGAAAAAAAGTTATATATATATGATTGAAAATTTATTAATAATAATTTATTATGTAATTTTCTAAAAAAAAATAGGCGGCCGTGCTAGGCCATTAGAATCCGTCCGATTAACAATTTTCGACTTCTGCACCCTTGCTTGTACTACACTTTATTTATATTAATACTGTTTGTTATGTTGCATGCTCACATGCATGTAGTCCTACATTCTCCCTATATGCATGCTCACGTCAAAAACTTCAAACAGCTGACTTGGCAAGGTTGTTAGCAATCACCTGGCTTGACTTGGCAAGGTTGTTAGCAAGATTAGGACTTTCTGTTAGTTAGCTATTTTAATTAACCGCCTCCTCTAGAATCTTTTCTCAAAGTTATCCGTGTATATATACATCATGTAACACACTTATGAATTCAGATCAATAAATCATCTTTTAATTTGTTGAGTGATCTAAACAGTACTGTTTAATTTCTTGAGTTTTTTTTCTTATGGAGAACTTATAGAGGACTGAAGGAATAGTTATTTAACTATTAAGTAATAATTATGAATCATCACGACGGAACTATTATAGACTATGAGGAGGTTTTTATACCCAAACTATACAATGTGCACTTACTGAACAATTAAGGTTGTTTATATAGAAAAATGTGAGTTTGCTATCAACATACATTTTTCAGTGTAATTAATCTTTACTTTTCAGTATAAACTGTTTTAATTATTGAATGAGTACACTGCACCAGGCTGGGGCGGATCCAGAAATTAGTATTGGGGTGGGCTGAAAAATAAATACTTCGACACATTAAAAATATTTACATAACAAAATATTTCGATATTCACATAAGTTGTGCCCTAATCTATTATTTGCACCTAAACATTAACAAATTTGATATTAAAATATTAATTTATATAAGATAAAATTAAATACATTAAATACACATTCATCTTTAACAAGTCAAATAATAACATAAAAATATCATAAACAAATACTAAATGTATTTTAAAAAATAATTATCTTGAATGATATGGGTGAAAGATTTTAAGAAAATCTTAATTCCCAAAATTCCAAAAAATTATTCCTTGTTGTTAATGATCTACAATACTTTATGCTTTAAGAATTAAATATAATTATTTAAAAAAAAAAGAAGGATTGAAATACCGGGTAGCGAAATGTACCAAAGAGACAACGCACTCACGAGTCACGCAGAAAGGAAAAAAAGACATATTCAAAGTTTTAGAAATTATTATATATATGTATTGGGTATTTAGGCAAGTGGGTCTATTAGTAAGTCATAGTAAGTTTAATATATATTGGGTCGTGGGCATAGTAATTCTAATTAGGCCACGGATATTTGGACCCCCATATTTGAGTACTTCACCACCCTTTTATTCTTCATTTTGAAAATAAAATTTAAAAGACAAAATTACCCTTTAAATATATTCTCCAATTGCAGAAGATCAGTTCACCCCCTCTTTCAAAACCTAAAAATTGATTGGTTCTCACAATACAATTCTTCAACTATATTTTTTTGAACAAAAACGTTATAAAAAAATTTTATTTTGTCAATATGGAAGATGATAATAGTTTTTCATATACGTATTTATGATTTATTCATACATTTTCTGAACTTTTTTTTAAAAAAATTCGAATATATTTGTTCCACACTGGTTGGTGGAACAAAGGAAAAATGTTCGGAATTTTTTTTCGAACATTTGTACTTTGTTCAGAAAAAATTTCCGAACATTCTGCATTTGTTCCACCAAAAATTCCGAACCAAAATTTTCAAAAAAAATTCGAACTAATGCTATTTGTTCGACTAGTTTTTCGAACAAATAGCATTTGTTCGAAAAACCAGAGTCGAACAAATGTCTTCAGTGATTTTTTCGCATTTTTTGATCGATATTATCCGATGAAATTTTGTGAACGATTTTTAATCGATTTTTGTGATACCCGAATTTCTCACTACTCATTGGTCAATACATTTCATGCATTATGTGCATTTAAATTATTTATGTGTTAATTTATAATTGCTTGAAAATATTTTATGCGTTAGGTGCACTTTAATTATTATTATTATTATTATGCTATTTATGATTTGAGGGCATTTTGTATTATTCATGTGTTATTTGTAATTTTGTGTTATCTATCTTGTTTTAAATTTTGAATTATTTCTATGCTTCTACATGTCTAGTAATGAAGAAGTCAAGTATGATTTATTTAGATTTTATTGAAATAATTATTTATTTACAAATATTAGAAACGAAATTGTTACAATAGTTCCTTCATGTTATTTATGCAAATATGCTTATTTATTAGATTAATAATGGAGACAATAGTATTGAAGGATGTAAACTTTAATTATTATCATGTTATTTACTATTTGAGTACATTTTATAGTACTCATATGTTATTTGTGATGTTGTGTTAATTATTCTACTTTTGAATGTTAAATTATTTATTGAATTGATATATATCTCTATTTGTTTATTAATGAGAAAATTCTTGTTTATTTTATTTGAGACCCTTGTATGATATAAATGTGTTGTGTAAATTATTTGGGTATTAGTAGTGTAGATTAAGTGTATACGTAGATAATTGAGGATTAATTATAGTAATTAAATAGAAAACAAAATAAATAAATTATATATATATATATAGTATTATAGTAATAATACATAGTATATAGTAGGTAATGTATACATATACTTATTTTTGCCATTGTGGCGTTTAATAATAATAAAAATAAGACTTAAGGGTTAAGATAGTTGAGGCGATTGTCTTTATTGAAGTGTGTGCTATGTATATATATTAGTTGGTTGAGAGGAATTAGACGTACGAAGTAAAAAAAAAAGAAGAAGAAAAAACCTTAAGCAACTAAGTTTATAAGGCGGCGAGTTGGAGGATTATTATCCCAAGCTCATTAAATGCCCACAACCTCAAAACTACCTTTTCACATTAACAGAGAGTCGAGAGAAAGAGAGTTTGCGAGAGGAAGAAATTCGCAGAAAAAAAAGTAGTAGGCGGAGTTTAAGATTCCAAATCCTTAAGACAACTTACCCAAATCCATTTCCTATTTCACACCTGAATACGTGGGTGAGATAGAAGTTGCGAGGGGGAGTTTGCGACACTGAGGAAGAAAGGAAAAGAAAAAAGAAAAAAAAAAGAAGGGAATTCGACCGTATTCGGTAAAACCCTAATTTCGGTAATTCTTGTGCATAAGATTTAATAGTGGTTTTATTAATTAGACGAAGGTTTGAGTAGAGTTAATTATTTAGTAGATTTGAATAATATTTGCAATTAATTGTTATTAGATACGATACGATACGAGAAGGTGCTAGGGTGCTGTAGGGGTATATATTATCGACGTGTTTACGGGCTTGAGGTAAGTAGAAATTCATTTGCACTGCAATGCATAAACATATTATTTTGTAAATTATTTATGTTTAAGTGATAACATGTGATTTTGAATAGATTGTAATATGTGAATTATGTCCTGTGAATATGTGGAAATGAGCTTATATGCTCTATTTGATGTGGAATGAGCCTGTGAGCTCTATATGTTATGTTGAATGAGCCTGTGAGCTCCAGTTGATGTTGAAGGAGCCAGCGAGCTCCATAATTGATACAAGTTGAATATGTGAGTTCAATAATCTATGAATGTTGTTGAATGTCATTGATTGCACGAGCATCATGCATATCATGCATTGAAAATTAATTGATTTTCTGAAAGTAACCACTGATTATACACCGAGGGTGGTAAGAGGTGACCTGGGAAGAAGCGACCTAGGAAAACCCAGTATGGAAACCTAGTGTAGGCTACCTGGTGTGGGCCGACACCTTATTTGATTATATTGGATGTTTTCGTGGGGGGACTTCTGGAGTGGACATGGGATCATGTTTGGTGATGGATTTCAGTGGTCCCTAGAGGGTAGATCCCTGGATTCACTGACATGGGGACGTATGTGAGGTTCGAACCCTGAATTGGGCCACAAGAGGATGGACCCCACGTCGGGATACATATATTGGCATTTGATTGTGTGTATATTGGAGCTGTGTGCTCGTGCCGGTGTATAACAGTGTGTCTAGATAGGGCCCTGGGAGAGTCTTCATAAATAAATTGGTGATTTCAAAAGAGAGTGCATGGGGAGGTTTTCAAAAGAATCACATTATCATGCATAATTTCTACTTATTGGGATTTATAAATCTCATTTAGTTTATGCATTGTAGGTAATCCCGATGATATGTGATCTGATGATGAAACTGGAGTAGCTGCGGCGCTTTTGCAGGTTTTTTAGTTACGGTGTACATAGATGACGACCTGCGGGCAGGACTGTGGCTTATTTTGCTTCTGTTGTGTTTGTTTTAAGCTTGTATTGTATCATATTGTAAAACTATGTATTCTGTTGTATGTTTTGGAGGTGACGTAGTTTGTTTGTGAAGTTTGAAACTGGCTTGGTGAATGTAAACATGTTGTTGGGTTTGATAGAGTGTTATGTTGTATGTTGAAAAAAATTATAGTCGGTTTTCAGGTTGAGTTTTATTTAAACTTGTCGTATGTTTGTATGTGTTAAGTGTGGTCGTGTCAATTTTCAATCCCAATATTTGTAATAATAACAATAAAAACTCATTCAAAACATTAAAAAACATTCAAACCCTTCAATATATAAAACTAATAAATTCTTAAATTTATCTATAAAAAAATACTATAGTGGTGGTGGGCATCCGTTAAAAATTACGGTGGTAATGGTGCCGGAGGTTGGCGATATTACAGTTTACACCCTCCATATGGACGGTTGTGATTTTTTAATCTGATACTCAGCATATTAGCACACATCCACTCACACGGATACTTCTAGATCAAGTCCACATTCATTTTATTTACAGTTAAATAGCCCAAGTTTGTTAGGGTCAATTAGGTGGTTAGTTTGTTAGATCCTCTCTCCTATATATACGATTGTATCTTTATTTTTCAGATTTAGTGAAATAAACATGAGATTTAAATTCAGAAATGAGAGTTAACATGGTATCGTGAGTCGGTTACATCCATCTCCACTGATTCAAAGTTCATCCAATCTTTGGCTCTACGTTTTTCTTCTCCCATGGCACTGTGAATTTAATTTCTATCTTTCACTTTTGTCTGTGTATTTCTGCAATTTTTTTTTCTTCCTCTGTTTCTTATTTCCTTGTTACTATTTTTGTTTTGTTTCGTACTTCATAATTTCTCCATGGATTCTTCAATTCTTCCTAAAAATTTCTTAACACTTTCATTCCGATTGGATCGCTCCAACTACATGTTCTGGCGTACACAGATTCTGGCCACAGCTCGTGCTCATGACTTTGAAGGTTTTCTCACCTGCACCTTGAATGATGTTCCTTCAATGCTCACTGTTGATGAACTTGGGGTTAGTCATCTGAATGTTGATGCACAGATCTGGCTTCGCAAGGACCAATTTCTGCTTAGTTGGATGTTAAGTTCCATTTCGGATGCAATGCTTGGTTATGTGAGCCGATGTGCTCATTCGTTTCAAGTTCGGAAGGTATTCAGTGATTTGTTTGAGTCACAGTCCAAAGTAAAGGCTCTCAATCTTCGTTTTCAATTGCAAACACTCAAAAAGGTGAATTCTTCTATAGATGAATATGTCCTGCAACTCAGAAAAATAGTTGATTCTCTACATGCTGCTGGTCAAAGTATTTCAGATGATGAGTTGATTTTGTATCTCCTGGGTGGTTTGGGTTCAGATTATGATGCAGTGGTGGTCAATCTCACAACACGGTCAGATTTACCTTCATTCTCTGCTGTTCAGTCTATCCTACACACACATGAAATGAGACTTTTGCAGGCTTCAACGTCTCATAGCTTCCTTCCTCTTCAAAATTCCACTGTTAATCCTAATGCTAATGTGGCTTCTAAGGATTCCAAGTCTTCTACTACTGGGAAATTCAAAGGAAAGTCTAAGTACTTTGGCAAAAACAAAGTCTCCTGCCAACTCTGTGGGAAACCAAATCACATTTCTGCTAAATGTTGGCAGAGATTTGATCATACCTTCCTTGGCCTTGAGAATATTAATCCTCAGACTTCTTATCATCATCCTTCTTCATCCAATTCATCCACTGTGCCTCACTCTAACACTGGTTATCAAGTGAATCTGTCTCAATGCACATCTCATCCTCAATCCTCCACATCTTCTCATCCTTATGCCTTTCACTCTGATTCCTCTGGTGTTGACTCCAACTCTCATGTCTCTGCAGGTGGGGACTGGTTTATTGACAGTGGGGCAACACATCACATAACTTCCTCTCTCAATAATCTGCAGATTCACAATCCTTACAAAGGTAATGCCAATCTTATTGTTGGTAATGGATCTGCCTCTTCAAATCATCATGTTGGTTCATCACATATATCTACATCTATACCTCATAAATCCTTACATCTTCATGATATCCTTCATGTTCCTGATATTCAAAAGAATTTATTCAGCATTTCAAAAATTTTGTTTGATAATGATGCTATTATTGAGTTTCATCCTTTCTCTTGTTTTGTTAAGGACCGGATCACCAACAAAATCCTTTTGAAAGGAGCTCTTAGAGATGGTCTCTACAAGGTGGATATTGCATCACTGTCCCTTAGCCATAAACAGTCATCTCCATCAGTTAGGCATCCTACTGCATGTGCCTCTTCTTTTACTGTTTGTAATAAACCTGTTCAAAGTGTTTCAGACTTGTGGCATATGAGATTAGGTCACCCTTGTAATGCCACTCTTTCTGTTGTTCTCAAAACTTTGAACATTCCTTGTAATAAAACTACTACTTTTTGTGATGCTTGTCATCTTGGAAAAATGCACCAGTCCACTTTCAAGAGTCGTGATACACATGCATCTATTCCTTTTGCCTTAATTCACATGGATGTTTGGGGTCCTACATCTTGTCTTTCCACTGATGGTTACAAATATTACTTGTCTTTGGTTGATGATTGCACTAGATTTGTGTGGATTTATCCACTAAGGCTGAAATCTGATGTTGCTCACATTCTGCCTTGCTTTATACGTCTTGTTGAAAGACAATTTTCCACCAAAATTAAAGCCTTTCAATCTGATATGGGTGGGGAATTTATTGCACTACACCAGTTTCTGCAAACACAAGGCATCACTATTAGGCATTCTTGTCCTCACACTCACCAACAAATGGGCATAGTAGAGAGAAAACACCAGCACATCACAGAAATTGGGCTTTCTCTCTTGGTCAAATCTGGTCTTCCTATGTTTTTTTGGTGGGATGCATTTCACACTGCAGTCTATCTTATTAATAGGCTTCCTACACCTACACTTCATAACACTTCTCCATTTCAGAAACTGCATTCATCTCCTCCCGACTATTCCTTTCTCAGAACTTTTGGGTGCTCTTGTTTCCCTTTTCTTACACCCTACAACAGTTCAAAGCTTCAGTTTAGGTCCTCTAAATGTATTTTTATTGGCTACAGTCCTTTGCACAAGGGGTACAAGTGTCTGCATTCCTCTGGTAGAGTCTGCATAGCTAAGACTGTTGATTTCAATGATTCGGAATTTTCTTCTTCTGAGTTCTTCTCAACTTCTCATTCCACTGCTCCTTCCTCTTCCAGAGATCAATACACCTCTATTCCCAATCTTCCAACACAGATTCCCTCACATTCCAATTCTCAGATTTCTTCCATTCCTCAGTTGCATCCTACTCACTCATCTACCTCTCCTATCATTTTTTCCTCAACATACTCACCTCTTCATCCCTCAGATACTGAGTCATCTTCTTCCATACATAATAATCCCACTACATCCATCCATCCCATGATCACCAGATCCAAGGCTGGGATATTCAAGCCAAAGACCTTTCTTTCCACATCACACATCTCAGAGCCAGATTCTATCTCTCAAGCCCTTCTAGTTCCAGAATGGAAGTCAGCAATGGAGGATGAGTATGGAGCCTTGATCAGCAATAAAACATGGTCTCTGGTACCTTTTGCAAATCATATGAACTTGATTGACACCAAGTGGATTTTCAGGGTCAAGTTTAATGCTGATGGCTCATTGGACAGGTACAAGGCTCGGTTAGTAGCAAAGGGATATCAACAAAATGCTGGCATTGATTATTTCCATACATTCTCTCCAGTGATCAAGCCTCTAACACTCAGAATCATGTTCACACTTGCTGCTACTTTTGGTCGGAAGATTCAACAAATAGACATAAACAATGCTTTTCTCAAAGGATCACTTAAAGAAACAGTTTACATTAAACGGCCAGAAGGGTTTCAGGATGCAAGGTTTCCTAACCATGTCTGCAAACTTGATAAAGCTTTGTATGGCCTTAAACAGGCTCCCAAGGCTTAGTATGACACTTTAAGGGATTTTTTAATTCATCTTGGATTCACACACTCCTTATCAGATCACTACTTGTTTCACCAGTCTGTCCAAGGCAAGAGGCTTCTCATTCTGGTTTATATAGATGATATTCTGATCACAGGTGATAATAATGAATCCATCCTTCAGTTGATTTCCACTCTTCATCAACAGTTTGCATTGAAACATTTAGGTGAGGTCAACTACTTCCTAGGTATTGAGGCTGTTGTGGGAAAGTAAGACATTAAGCTCTCTCAATCCAAATTTGTTAAAGAACTTCTTCACAAAACAAATTTATCCTCTTGCAAGTCTTGTCCTACTCCTTCTTGTTCTTCTGTTAAATTGTCCCTTCATGATAGCCCCCTCTTTTCTGATCCTTCTCTTTATCGAAGTGTGGTAGGAGCTCTTCAATACTTGACTTTAACCCGTCCTGACATCGCCTTCAGTGTCAATAAATTGAGCCAATTCCTATCATCACCTACTACGAATCATTGGGGAGCTTGTAAACGGGTTCTACGTTACTTGAAAGGTACAATTTATTCAGGTTTACATTTTACTAGTGTTGATAACTTTCAGCTTCAAGGTTTTGCAGACGCAGACTTTGCCTCTTCCATTGATGATCGAAGAAGTACCTCGGGCTACTGCATTCTACTAGGCAATAACCTGTTATCATGGTCATCCAAGAAGCAAACCGTGGTTGCTCGCAGCACAACTGATGCTGAATATCGATCACTGGCTGCTGCTACTACGGATCTCATTTGGATCACTTCTCTCTTTCGTGAGCTTCATCTTCCGCTACGCCAACCAGCTTTTCTTTGGAGTGATAATCAAGGGGCTATAAAGCTTGCCTTCAGCCCTGCCTTTCACTCTCGTACCAAACATATCGAAATAGATGTACACTTTCTCAGGGACAAGGTACGTACCAATCAACTTGATGTGCGCTTTGTTCCAACCGAGGATCAACCTGCTGACCTTCTAACAAAACCACTTTCTCCTGCTCGATTTCGCACCTTGTGCTCGAAGCTTGGTCTCTTTCTAAAGGATAGCTTATAGCCAATGGGTGCATATTACAGTTTACACCCTCCATGTGGACGGTTGTGATTTTTTAATCTGATACTCAGCATATTAGCACACCTCCACTCACACGGATACTTCTAGATCAAGTCCACATTCATTGTATTTACAGTTAAATAGCCCAAGTTTGTTAGGGTCAATTAGGTGGTTAGTTTGTTAGATCCTCTCTCCTATATATACGATTGTATCTTCATTTTTCAGATTTAGTGAAATAAACATGAGATTTAAATTCAGAAATGAAAGTTAACAGGCGATGGGCGTTGTCGAAAAAAACTGGAACTACACATTGTTTTAAAGTTTTTGGTAGAATATTTAGAGAATGAAGAAATGGGGTGAAGTTGCAAAATTAATTTTCACTTGAAAAGAGCATGGGTATTTTTGGAAGAGTAGGGTGGTGAACTGAACATTTATGGTGGTGAAGTGAAGAGAGTGGTGAAGTACTTAAAAAAAGGGGGAAGAATATCCGTGCCCTTCTAATTAATATATACACTGGGCATTAAGGCTGGCAATTAAATTTTAAATTTTGGGCTGGACTGCTACTATCATATTAATTATAAGTATGTATATATATGAGGTTAACATTGGGCTTGCACTGGGCTAAAGCTCAATGCAGCCCCCCCTTAAATCCGGCCATGGCACCAGGTGCACATGAGACTTACCCTTGGACTATAATTATCAACATCCTGCTCCAATCCAACCTTCTAGTATAACATTCATTTATATCTTATCCACGTACATAATCTTCAACTCAACCTAATTTTAACGTTTTTTATATTTTCTCAATGTTACCAACCCAATCTAAATAAATATATATAAATATAATCAATTTTTAAGTATTTATTTGTATTAACAAATTACCACGCTCTTAAAATAAATTGTTAAATTTAAAATTACAAAATTTGAAAGTAAGAAATTGATTTCTATTATCTAACTCATTCCTTCTGTAATCTAACACATGTCTTCAATTATCTAACTTATGTCTTCCATTACTATTTCGTTCAGTACATGAATTCTATTATGATTTTATTTACATTTTAAAATATTCTTATATTGAATTCTAGGGTAAAAAGTATTTTTGGTCCCATGAGAATTGTGCTCAATAGACTTGGTCCTTTTTTTTAAAAAATTTTAACACAATGGTTTCAAAAGAATTCTTCATAGAAAATAATAGATTAATATGTGATCAGCTCTATTAAGCATAAAATTTTATGAGACCAAAAATGCAACTTGTTTTAACAGATAGGACCAAATATGCTAAAAAATGAGCGTGAAGCCAGATCATTTGAGTGCAAATTCTCATAAAACCAAAAGTACAATTTACCCTTGAATTCTATCAATGAGAAATTTTATTTTACGAATTTAGGTACATATTTTTTATTTTTTAATACACATTATCTTCAATATCTATAAATCTAATTATATATAAAAAAAAAAATTACAACACCCAATCACATTGTGATACTTTAGTCCAACCCAACCTTAATTGAGTTGAAAGGATTGACTTTCAACTTCTTGTTTTTTTTTTTTTTTTTTACGCTGGTGGGTGGCACGATTACATACCACGGACTCTAAGAACAATGCCTACATCCATCAAACATAATATTGTACGAGGATTTGAATACTGCAACTAATAGTATCAGTAGTAGAGGACACAATTTTAGGTCTAACTCATGATACAACTTGTGAAACATTAGAATTTTTGTTAAATTTCCAACCTACTTCATAAAAAATTCACGAAGTTACAAATATTGCATACTCAGGATGTGTTTTGTTTGATGGACTAAATAGTCAATCCCCCAAACACAGGATTATTTCTGCTTTTGGCAGGAATAATCCTGTGTTTGGGGGATTAACTATTTAGTCCATCAAACAAATCACACCCTCAGAAACCTCCGATTTTCTTGTTTCATCTGCAGCAAGGAAAATGAAGTTGGCTAATACATTGACCAAACTATAGCATTGGTTGCAATTTGCGTTCGTCTTTTAGAACCCATAGCCGTTTCTGACCGACAATAGTTCATCTGCCTAGCTTGTTCATGACAGCAGTGCCCTTATCATCCGGTGGAATATGTCTATGGCTATCATAGAAATCTAATATATCCATTGCAATATTCTTCACCTGCACGATTAAATAACAGAGTGAATCCGCAGTCCAGTCGTAAGTGTTGGCAAAATGAACATGTATAGCAATCTAATCTCGTAAATGCACATGCCTTCTACACACAATTTTAATCCTTGATTACTCAAATTTATGCAGATGCTCCGCTATGTTAATCAAGACTTATAACTTGGGAACCTATATTTAAGTATAATGCATCTTTTCTAATACTACCTCCGTCCCGGAACTACTTTCATAGTAGTTCCGGGCACGCGAACCAAGGAAAAGTAAATATGTGAGTGTAAAGTTAAATAATAAAATAAGAAAATGTGTATTTTGTTGACTTTTGTGAGAGAGAAAAGTTTTCTTTTTTGGTGTGTGAAAGAAGAGTTGGGACGTCCAAATAAGGAAAGTGTGAAAGTAGTTTTGGGACGGAGGGAGTAGTTTCTTACAAAGCCTTTTAGGTTTTCTCCCTACCCTGTGTCATTCATTATGGCTATGTTTGCTTCGGATGTGTAAGAGTAAAATAGGAAATAGAATGGATGAATGTGAGAAAACTTATGAGTTATGATGTTAGTAGGGAATGAGTGAGAAAAGTATTGGGAAGAAGTAGGTTTATAGGTATTTTAGGGGTGGACGGAGTATGAGATGTGAAAATAGAATTTTAAATCTCCAACTCGAATGTGTCGGGGGTCGAAAAGTCCTAATTCTATTCGAGCGAATACCAAAACAACCACAGCCTATATGTTTTACTCATCTTGCATGAGCATCCAGAGGTCTCCGATGTACAGGTCCAGACCATCTAAGGGGGTTCTTGGTTCAAAAGTCCTCAAAGGGAATGAATATTGGGTAATTATGGTGATTAATGAGAATAAAAGATGATCAATTCATCCTCATCATACTTCATAGGGTAATGAAACTAACATAATTTAATCATTTATTCTCAATTATTCCACCATCCTTCATCAACAACAAATTTTGGTCCCTCTTATCTTGAAATTAGATCAAAACACGAACAAAGCAACTTCAGAGAAGGAGCAGACGCACACAACACATGGAAGTAAACAAATAAATACTGAATGGAAAAAAACAGAAACACCAGGAGAACAGAAATACCAATATAAGTACCTCAATAGCAGAAACGAAAAATAAGAAAAAGACTGGGATAATTCCGCCCAAGCCAAAGCCATTCAATATTGAGTGATCCTAAGATGCTGTAACTAAGAGGAACAAAACAATATATATAGACTCAAACCTAAACTCTAACTTAACCCCTAAACAATCAAAGCAATCAAGCCCACAGGCAATTTATTCCAGAACTAAATTAAAAAATCCATCAGCAATACCCATTTTCATTGTAATTCACTATTTAATGATTCTCACTATCATTCCAATTGAAGAATATGCCTAAAGTTCTCATCAAGGCTATATAATTGTACTGCATATTACTCACCACATTCATGTCAACTCGAAGCTCTTCAAACCAGGCTGTGTTTTCCTTTTCCTTATGCACACTTGCAATATATATGCAAGCCAATGCAATCAAATGAGGAGGGTGCATCAGAACCAAATCCATCTTGTAAGTGTCATTAACAATACCCCTACAACTTGACAGAGACCAAATCGTTGGTCATAATTCAGAGGACTAATACATCGAATGTAAAAAAGATATATTAATATTACATGCCAATATCAAGTGCAAAATACTATGTTTTCGACATTCTTTTGACAAACTCAGCCCTACTAGTAACAGGGAGTTAAAAATGTCCTTCCATGCCAAGAGAATAGATTAAGGCTGGATCGAAGGATTAGAAAACAGAACTGATATCCACAGAACAGAAAATCATTGAGATTGATTGGACAATTTCATCTACAATGTATTTCAAACTTGTTACTATTCCAGACATTATTTTGTGTGGATGTTTTGAAATACACTTAATATTGGGCCACTGCAAATTTACCCTCTAATTCTCTCTGATCAAATGCAACCTAAGGTGATTCATTGCACTTAAAAAAAGCATTGTTCTAATACATAGAACATCTTCATAAAAAACAAAAGGTCTAGCAAAGATTTTTTTGTTAGAAAATCTGAAGCTGGTCCTGCAGAGAGATCCAAAAACTCTAGTAGCTTTCCAACCAGTAGTGCATCGAGAAAGATGAAATACGCAAGGATTAATCATACTTCTATATATATAAGAGGTAAAAGGGGGTACATGGCTTGATATGGATGCATTAATCAGTAAACTACAAACTGGAAAGACAAAAGATTTACCAAGTTACTTGTGTCGCATCATTCATGCCAGCATCCTGAAGCAACCTAAACATTACAAAATTGCTGTTTGGATGATGATAACAATAACAATTTTCTAAAAGATTGCACTTTTCTGAATACAAACTAAAAACGATGCACTGTATCACAATAAATAATACTCCCTCCATCCCGATATAAGATTCTACGTTGCTTTTGGGCACATTGATAGATTGAGCCCAAAGCTATTCAAGTTTGTAGTCGAGGGGCGAAATTACCAAAATGATCGTGTGACTTCCTGCATTTATATTACTAACTCAGTTCTTTAGGTTAGGATTCCCATTTCAGTTAATGCCTTTTTTATCTAGGAGTTCTATCCTTGGTATCTGATTTAAGGTTTTATTCATGGGCCTGATTGGTACAATATAAACCTTTGATTGTTTAGCTCTAGAGCTTATGCAGAAAATACATTGAATTGCACCCGATTTGGGTTGTGGCAAAGCATATCTCTATGGTCTTACTGAGGAATCGTGTGTGTGCATAGTCTAATTCTTTGCCCAGTGTCCAGGTTTACCAATTGGTCCAACCTACTGCCGGCAGCAGCGGCGGGTATGACCCCTTTTCAGGTTGTGTATGGGGTACTGCCACCTGTCATTGCACCGTTTCTACTGGGCAAAATTCATGTCCATGTATTGGCAAATGATCTCTGTGACGGACAACATCTTGAGCTCCCTTCGATCCCATTTGTAGCATGCCCAGCATCTGATGATCCGTGAGGCTAACAAAAACAGGTGGCCTTTGGAATTCTCAGTAAGCAACTCAGTACATTTGAAATTTAGGCCTTATCGCCAACAGACACTGTTTCCAGCGGCAAGTTGGTCCCAAGGTTCTCTGGGCCATTTCCGATCATTGAGCGTGGTGGTGCAGCTGTGTACCGCCTGCAACATCAACGAGAGTCCCATATCCATTTGGCATTCCATGCGTCTCTGCTGAAGAAATCTATTGACGCCATTGTTGCGTCCCCCGCCTTGCCCCCTATAATACCTGAACTGGGCCGGCATACTGTGCAGAGAGATGGTGTTCCCATTGACCAAGTTTTGGTATGGTGGAAGGACTTGGGAGATGATGAATCCACTGGATGGATGTGGTAGACATGTTGGGCCAGTTTCCGAATTTTTGCCTTGGAGAAAAGGCTGCTTCTGGGGAGGCAATTGATAGATCGAACCCAAAGCCTGTTCAAGTTTATAGGCGAAGGGCGAAGTTACCAAAATTATTGTGTGATTTCCTGCATTTATATTCCTAATTCAGTTCTTTTATTCTTTATGTTACGATTTCCATTTCAGTTATTGCCTTTTTTATCTAGGAATTCTATCTTTGATGTCTGGGTTTAAGGCTTTGCTAATGGGCCAGATTATTACTAAATAAACCTTTTGATTATTTTTCTCTAGAGCTTATGCAAAAAATACATTGAATTGCACCCGATTTAGGTTGTAACAGAGCATATCTCTGTGATCTTCTCTGAGAAACCATTTGTGTGTGTAATCTTATTCTTTGCCCAGCGTCCAGGTTTACCACACATTGAAGGGTACAAACTTAGAAAGTATTTGCCAAAATTAGAGCAGTAAACTTATAGTGGGGTGGACCAAAATGGAAAAACAGGAAGCTTGTACTGGGACGGAGGGAGTAAAGTGAATGTAAACATAAGTAAATCAGAACTTGTATCTTACCGAAGTCCTCGCTCATCAGACATGTATTCATAAGCCACTACAATAACTAAAATCTCATTAAAAAATTGAAAAGAAATTAAACTTTTGTCACATGTAGTAAAAATGATCTGAGGCTTTCACTCAACCACTTGAACCATTAAAAAGGCAAGTGGATCATATATTTTCATTTTTTAGCATTCCTGGTGTAAAAATTGGTAAAGATACTACTGGACCAGAAGAAAACACAACTCATTGCATAAAGTTGTATTTGGAGGAACACTTACTGAGTAAGTGCTCGATAAGGATGGAATACAACTAAGTAATAGTTGAGGGCTTCCAAGATCTTCATTTCCATTTCTAGTATGTCTTTTATTTCATATCGATACCTGTCATCATTATCTGCAAAAACAAAACAGCACTTGCCGCTTTCAAGGCAAAAAAAAGAAAGGATGAAAAGAAATAATTCGAATTTAAAAAAAAAATTACATGTATTCGCTATTTTCTTCACATAAAATACAAGAAGCCTGGCCTGCACCGTGCTTTCTTCAGCTTTAGAAGCCAAATACAAGCATGTTGGAGCAACCAGACGAGGATCATATTCGGTCATACTTTTCCTGAAATAAATTAGTAGTATATTGTTCAGCAATAATTGTCAAATGGTATATAACCTGAAAATTGAAATATTTATTATGAAATTTTGAACTCAACACCACCATACAGAAGCTGAATAGGTCTATTGATGCTCACACGTCTAATAATGGAACTACGAAGATAGATAATCCTACTCACACGTTTTAAATCATTTCTGCAACTTAATGGCAGAAGTATGAACAAAAACCTACAAATAATATGAAACCACAAGAGTCAAACTATTACTTGGTTTTTGGTGGAAGGGAGAAAGTTTCACAACGGCACTATAAAGTCTTTATGTTTAAATCAACTTTATTACGATTCTCCTTCACACAACACGTGAAATTAGAAGTGATCAATGTAGTGGTTTGAATACAACGACAGACAAGTGACAGTTTGACACAAAAAGTTAAGAGTTTAGATAAATCATACCTGGTGTAAACACGTCTCATGTATGCAATGGCTGTAGCAACAACCCTGAGAAGTCAAATTTAATCAACATGTAATAGGTCCATGAATTTAATAGAAATAGAAACATCTAGTGTTGCTAAAAAATTATGAAGAAACCATATGGTTTGAAACGAGTCTTTTCGTAAACAGTTATTCCTGAGCATCAGAGAATAAAGGGGGCAGTGTGGCAGTGTCATCTAATCAGGTGTGTGCTTATCCAGAGGTGCTTCAATTTCCATCCTTATGTAGTGTCTGTCTGCATTATTTAAGTAGTAATAAATCTTCCATCCTGCTTGTTTTTAGCATGCAGGTGCAAATTTGTTTGGTTTCTTGCACCAACATATATGTTGCAAACTTGTTGATATCAAGACCATCCTCTATATTTTTATAGCAAAGTGTCTCTCTTCATGTGGCTCCAGGAAATAAAGAATGAAAGAAGCATTCAGTACTATGGATTAAATAGGAACCTTGCTAAATTTGATTACTGATCTCAGACAAAGAACTGGTTAATTCTGGACTGGTTAAAGAATCAGATTAAACCAAAATGAAGTCAGGGATATACCGATATAGATAATTCCATTATTTTATATGATGCTTCCTCGATAATGGTACAACACAATTCTAATAGTATCACTCTTGGTAAACTGTTGAGAATCACAAGCCTCAGTCAGACTATGCTATGCTAGTAGTTTTTTATCCTAAAATATTGCATTTCCCCCTTTGAGACATGGGGAAAGATTTTTAACACCCATAGGGAGCAAAACTGTGACGCACCAAATAGTGCAATGTCTAGATACATAACATAAAATCCAAAGACTGTCTAGAGCTATGATGTTCTTGAGTAATTTAAATCTCTTTGATCTGACCGAGTGGCGAGCATTTCTACAGTTACTGGTAACCTCTATAGGATTGAGACCAGTAAAAGGCAAGCATTAATCAGAAACAACAAACAAACCTTTGCCGGACTTTGACTTGAGTGGCTAATTTTGCAATATCTGACATAAAAAAAAAAAAAGGAAAACGTCAAAGCTATCTAATTACATGGAACGTACAACAGTATTAACAGTCGTAATGCAACATTGTAATGACACCCATAAAAGAAGATATGAGGTCACGCCAACATCCTTCGCAGAGAAGATGAATCAAAGTTCCATAATGGTATTGCAATCAATTAACGACAAATTTCACTTTCAAATATAAAAACGATTAGGTTTTTCAAGAACTCCCAGAAATTTCAGATTGAGGACTAATCAAAAGGGAAAGACCTTAAAAACAGTATTAATTTTAAAAGAAAAACGAATCATCATGCGACTCAATTTGAGAGCATTCACATTTCTCGATCATCTTAGCAAGGGCAATGTGTTGCAAAAAATAAAAAACAATGCATCTGAGAAATTCATGTTATAGAGATTACAAGTAGACATATGAAACTTGATAAGCTTGAAATCTTCAAGCGTGATGCCCCTTTCCTTATCCAGCGGAGGCACTACATCCACCTCTTCTGGATCCAGAAGCTGTTTGCTGAAATTTCATAACGACCCCCAAAAATTACAGATTAGATAAACGAATTAAAAGAAAAATACAAAGGATTTCCCCAAAAGATAACAAACAAAATTCAGAGTAAAATAGAATTATAGAAGAAGGGGAAAAAAAAAAACGCACACACATACTGCTCCCACAATCAAAAAGGGACCCATTAACTTCATGACTTACTAGTGAGATGAAGTCCAGAAATTGGCAGCCATGAATATGCAGAAGCTCGAACAAAGCGAAATATTCGTCTATCTAAACGGGTTCGAACTAGAGTCGCATTTCTCGTCAAAAAAAAAAAAGAGAGAGAGAGAGATGTACGTATGTAAAAGAGCACGATATTGAGTTTCTCGGAAATAATAAAATATTAATATTGTTTTTTATTATTAGTCTTTTAACATATTATTTCACCATTTTCATATGCTTCACATCTTTTGCTTTTAGTTTAGCTATA
>JAPKLY010000045.1:1658266-1676087 GCA_026898435.1 Prunella vulgaris
AACACACATTTACTCTAATTGTAACATACATTTGCAGTAACACACATGTACTCTAATTGTAACACACATTTACTCTAGATGTAACACACATTTGCAATAACACAAATTTACTCCAATTGTAACATAAATTGGCAGTAATACATATTTACTCTAATTGTAACACATATTTGTTCCTCAATTTGTGTTATTATATGAGCATATATGTGTTACTATAGGATAAAATGTATTTTTATTAAGAATAAATATGTGTTAAACATACAATGTAACATATACATGTGTTACATTGCATGAAAAATATTTACTTCTACAAAAATAAATGAATATATGTAGAAAACAACATTTAATCTGGTTGTAACACACGTTTTGCCTTAAAGTAACATGCATTTGCCCAAACTGTAACATACCTGGGAGCGAAATCACAAGCTGCGCGAATTTTGAAAAAAATACTCAAATTCGACCCGACCCCGTTTAGACCTGCGAATTTTAAAAAATGGATATTTCTACGGATCTTAGATCCGTAGAAATTCGTATATAAGTTTTTGTTTATATTAAATAACAATTTTAACTATTTAAGAGAATTAATTTAATAAAATTTCCCAAAACTAATAAATTTATTTGGTATTTATTTTATTTGTACATGTGTTACCATACATATTTTATTTGCATACATATGTAACCTCGCGCTATGTTCACAGTCGCTTTTATGACTCGAAGTAAATGAAGCACAATTATTTTTCAGTTATGACTATACTTGGAGAATGTCTAAGTTGCCTACGTACCTCTTTAAAGAGAAATAAGTCATAATGTGGTTCTAGGGGGACATAATTTGATTTTATAATCATAAACAGTTTATGCTTATGTGGATGAGGAGTGACATACAGTTTAAACTCATGGGTCAAGAAGATATCATTTGAATTTGTTAGATAGTTCATATTCATATAAAAAAGTCTTCAACTTCAAATCTGTAAATAAGTTTGTCTCGTATCAAGGAGATTTGATTTGCATTTGATAGATAGTTTATACTCGTATCAGGAAGTATTTCTAACAGCTTTTGCTCTTGTCGGAGAGCTTTAATTTGAGCATCTTCAGATGGTCTACTTCCTTTAATTTGACCAGCTTTATGCCTTCATCTTATTAACATCCAGCATCCACTCAATTTATGTAACTCTTTGTTATCATATATAACTTTTTTTCAGGGTTTTGAGGCTGCTGTGATGGCTGGAGCAAAGGAAGTAGCTGTCTTTAGAGCCTGCTATGTTTAATGTTTAATATAATGTAGCAGTAAGTATAATATTTTGCTTTAAGGTAAAAAAAATTCATGAAAAAGAATTGTGAGATCCTTCTTGTTGATAAATTTCTTGAACATTAAAATCTCTTTTGAGTCTGAAGAGGAGTGCAGAATTGCTGGAAACCAATGGAAAAATAACCTTTGGGATGATTTTGTGAATCAATTATTTAATGGGGATATAATTGGGGATTAGTGGGGAAGCAATTAGATTATTAGCCTGTAAGAAAAAATCTACTTATGATTGTATATTTTTTACAAATAGATATTTTTGTGTGTGTTGAACAAGTATTTGGAGAACTCTTTTATGCTTTGGAGAGCCAAAACTTAGGGAAGCTGAGTGAGTGTGCAAAGTAAGTGTAGCACTTGTTTACTTCAAATTGATGATTTTTATTTTTTCATCATATCTAACACCCACTGCACTTACTACTATATTTATAGAGAGAGGAAGTGAGTGTTATTATTTCAATTTATAGCAATCTGAACAGTGATTGGTTAACCATCTATTCCTTTGTTTATTGTGTCTTTTGAATTCCATGATTTCATATGAATGTATCTATGGTGGCTGTGGGAACTTTTGTTTTTCAAGGAAATCATTCTTTGACAGCGGTTTATTGTTCTCTTTCCTTTATAGGCAAGTATATCATTTTTTTATCAGGTGATGCTAAATTGCAACTGCAATGCACTTTCATCTGATATATATATTTCATGCAAATTATGAATCTCTGTCCTACGTAGTTGAGAAAAAAAATGAAATTTTCTATGCATGTAGCTGAACATTTTCCGGTTTTTCCTCCCCAAACTTCTGGACTATCAAGACATCCAAATCTTTTAATTGCAATACATTTCTTCCAGGCGTTCTCCCGAGAACATCTTCTCAAAACATGTGAAGCCATCTTAAACATTTCTTTGCATATTTAGAGGTATTTTAAAACTAGGCATATTGAGAGCACCAGAGTATCTTCTCCTAACTCATAATGGTCGTGATTTCAAGTTAGTTTCACCTCTCACTTTACCTTGTTTCATTTATTGCGATTAAGTGCACGTAGATTCTTTGATGCTTTATTCTTTATTTTTTGGATGCGGGGGAGATCTTTAAAAGTAATCTGAGAAGTGTTTAAATCGTCATATGATTTCATGGTTCTAATATACTATATATACATATATATACTACAATGCTCCCTGCATTATGAAAATGTTTCAGTACTTGATATTAACAAGTGTTTTCATATCTGCTAATGACCAACATTATAACACATGTTCATTATATTTAACTGGGCCATTGTTGAATCAACCTCACAGAGTATTCTTCAGTTATTAACCTGATCATTCTAAAAAAAATGAATTGGAAATTCCATTCTGAGTGTAGATAAGTTCCATTAATTTCCATCTTATTGTTTAAGTATTGGGGGTGTATGATTTGCATAGATAGGATGTGTATATACTAGCCAGCCCTAGCTATAATATTCTTTCTCTTTCATTTTAAATTAATTGAATTATGGAATGGAAGTCCCAGTTTTGTTCTGGTTATGGCGAAGCATTTACGTCAAAGCTACCAATGCATTGCTCCACTTTTATGAGCAGAAAGTACTATAATTTTGTTTTTGTTTGAACTAAGCAAACAACATGCACTTAGTTATTACAGTCTATATTTGATCCTCTTCGTGTAAAATATGTTCTATTTTATGTAGGCCATTATCTGATTTTAAGTCATCTAGGTATTACCAGACATGATCTTAGTATCTAAATAATAGCACTCTGTGTTCCTTCTTTTCCAGTGTAATTGTGGATCCTACGTCTCTGGGCGATGGCTTGCACTATTTTGAAGTATATGGATTAGACTGTAAATTGCCATGGCGTGGTCCTCTCTTTAGAATTCCTGTTACAATCACAAAGCCTCACTCTGTGAAAAGTCGTCCTCCTGTTGTTGTCTTCCAGATGTCATTCATATCGGGTATGTTGTAATGAACAATGGAATTGATAAGCTGAATTCATGTCTTAATTGTTAATTGTTGTTTTTTGTATGTATATCTCCGCTTGTATACGAGAAAGCTGGTTGTCCCACTTAAGATTTTATTACAACATTAGATTACTATGACTTACTCCATCAGAGGAGTACCAATTAAGATTTTAATCATTTTATTACAACATTAGATTGCTATGACTTACTCCACCAGAGGAGTTCATTAGTATTAAACCATCACATATTATTTGTAAATGCTTAGCGTTATCTTCTAGGAAATTACAGCCAAAATTTAATGTTTTATAGTAGTGATGTGATTTTGGGTAATTTTATGTGTGAATAACCATGATGGTTAGAAACAAAATCGTGGAAATGATTTCTGCAGATGACTAGCTTTTGTATTTGTATAATGATGCTTCATGTTGGAGCTTTAGGCAATCCATGTAATTCTGGGTTATGTTTGTTTCAAGCTGGGTGGATTGGGAAACCCATGAATTAGTAAAAAGGTATAGTTGAATTGAGTATGCTAGATTTTTATAATGTGGTCAGGTTGGATTTGTAAAAAATTGGGAATAGTGAAATTATTATATATATTGTGAAAAATAATGTGAAATTGAAAACTAGGTGAATGTGAGATTATCATATTAATTCAAAGGAAGATAAATTGAAAAAGGAAGAAAGATGGTTAGTTGGGTATCAGAAAATTATGTCTGAGAAAAAGTATGATAGATGTATTATAAGTATTATAGGGTTGAATTATAAGAGTATGTTTGTCTCTAGCTTACAAAACACCAGATTTTACTTTAAAAAATAGATGCATGTTTTTTGTAGGGTTATTCAATCTGTGATTCCGAATTCTCTTGTCTGCCTATAGAAAGATATATCTTAGACATTTATTAAAAGCTTTTACTATCTTGTGATTGAGTTTCGTGTGATCTATTTATGTATTTTACAGCAAGTAATGTGCTTCCTGTGAAGAAGCATAGCTTTATGAATTTTACAGCAAATAATATTTTTCTTATTAAGTGTATCATTATTCATCATCAATTGATTTTAACCATCCTTTACTCATTTTATTGTTTGTATTTTAACAGTTTCCACAGAAGACCTACTCTAGAAAAGAAATTGATGATGTGCGAGAGGAATGGACTATCTGTGTTTCTGAATACATGGACAACTAATTTACTAGAAGTGGTTAGAAGTTGAAGTTGATCGATTGTTTTTTTATTATTTTGAACATGTTGAAGTTGGAAGATTAGCAACATGTTAGTAAAATTGGAAGATTTGTCGATTGTCGTTCGAAAACTATGTATGAATTAATGTGGTTTTTGAATTGTGGAGATATTTTATGATGATTACATTCCTATTGGTTCTTAATTTATGGCATGAAAAATATCTATATATAATATTAATAAGCTAAGACAATAGAAATAAAAAAAGAGTAAAATATAATTTTGACAACGGATTATATTTAAGACAACGGGTATACACCGTTGTCGTAAATAATTAAGACAACGAGTATAAAAAGTAAAAATTACGGACAAAACGTGTTGTCGTAGCTATTTACCACAACGGTTTTAAAATTCTATAACAACGGTTATTCACCATTGTCGTAAATACTTAAGACAACGGGTATAAAAGGTAAAAATTACGGACAAAACGCGTTGTCGTAGGTATTTACCACAACGGTTTTAAAATTCTATAACAACGGTTATACACCGTTGTCGTAAATGCTTAAGACAACGGGTATAAAAGGTAAACACAACGGTAGTTATCAGTTGTCATATGCTTAAGACAACAGTTAATAAACAGTAAAGACAACGGGTATTCACCGTTGTCATAAATACTTAAGACAACGGTGAGAAACCCGTTGTCAAAAGTCTGGACCTACCACAACGAGTCGATCCACAACGGTGGAAAAATACTTACGACAACGGAGAATCCCCGTTGTCGTAGCCCTTTTCTGGCATAGTGCCTGGTTGAGCCAACTGCATGACCTTTTACTTGAAAATAAAACAGTCTTCAATTGAGTGATCCACTAATCGATGGTACTTGCAATACCTTGGATCATCAGTTCGTGTAGTTTTTTTCCGACCATTTTATCTTAGGCAACTCAATGAGCTTTGCATTAATCAAGTCATCAAATATCTCAAAGACATCAGAGTGTAAGAAAAGATATTCTTTTTGCCTCATTTTTCTCAAAGTCAACTCACTTTGCTCATTGTCGCGAGGCATGTTCGTTATGTATTCCTTGTTTAAAGGCTTAAAATAAGTCTTCTCGTGATGCTTTTTAATTGGTGCTCTTTCAATTCTTCTAGCAGTCATGCTTAGCTCTATATCATGGGCTCTTGTGGCTAGAGCTTCAAAGATCCTCAGTTGGATTCTTTGAAGAATGTAGTGGAGACACCATTGCATGTCTTAGATGCACATCTCAATTGCATAAGCCTCAAACAATCGATCCTTGCAGTTCAGACTTAAATTCCTCCAACAATAGATATATATACTCGATCACAAGCTCATGTTTTCATTGGTGCGTGTTAATAAGCTCGACCATGCTAACCATTCTTCTCGTATTGTGGAAACAATTTAGAAACTCATGTTCCATTTAGTAAAGCCATCAATAATTTCAACGGACTAACTCCTCCTCCTCGATCGACTCTCGCTCTTCGAGCTGGAGCGTCAGCTGAGGAAAATAAAGAAACATATAGAGTCCATATCAAGGCGAATAATTACTTGCGGAGCTAGGTGTCATCGACCCACCAAATAAGTATTCCTCCTCCTCCTGCTTAGGGATGACAAAATGATCTACTCCATAGTCGATCCGCTCCGCCCCGCTCTATTTGGATCAGCCCGCCCTGCCCCGTTTTAAGAATGGAGCAGATCTGCTCTTCCCCGCTCGCGGAGCAGATCAGACATGGATCTATATATTTTTTGCCCTGGTCTTCCTCGCCCCACCCCGATCCGCTCCATATAATATTAATTATGTATAATATTATATATATATATAATATAGTATTAAAAATATATGTATTGAATATGAAAAGGTAATGAAAATAATAAAAAGTAACAAAAAGTATTAAACATATACATAAATAGATAACATTAATATATATATATAATATTAATACATTGATGCATATTAACATGATGTAACAATGTGAGGAGATATGAGCTAAGTGGGGAATGATTGAGCTCGTGTTAGATTTTTATATATTCTAAGTAATTATTATTGTCATTTTGGAACTTAGACATTTGTATTTGTTCAATTTAGAACTAATTTGGTGGATTTGATGATATTTTATTATTATTTTGGATATGAATTGGTGATTTGGATGAATATTTATTAAATTGAGAATTTTCAATGTTTAGTTCATTTGTTTTTAATATTTTGTATTTATGTTTTTTTTAATATATTATTTTTTGAAAAATTATAAATATATAATAGATAGGGCAGAGCGGATCAAATCTGCCCTGCGCGGGGCGGACATGAATTTCAAAATATTACCCCACAGTGGAGCAGGGCGGATCAGCAGGGTAGAGGCTCGGAGCAGGTTTGGATATTGAGATATCCGTCATGATCCGTTCCATTGTCATCCCTACTCCTGTTGGAGTTGGAAGCCCAAGTCATGCGGGTGGTTGGGATAGTTAGGGTGGTGAGGATGAGAGATTTGAGTCCAATGAATAGTAGATTCTTTTAATTAAATAATTTATGGTATACTTTATTATTTTTTGTTGAATAATTTTTAATATTTATTTATATATTGTATTTTTTTTAATTATCTCAAATTAATTACTTATTTTCTATTGCTAATTGTGTACTTCTATCAAATCTATAAAAACAAAAATTTATGTAGAACTCTCAAATTCACAAAAAAAGGAAATTAATTTGATGAATATATAAAAAATGTAATTCAATTTGAATTTATATATAATTAAATATATAAAAAATTAATATATTATAAATTTATATAAAAGGTGATCGCTACTATTAACCACTCTTATTTTAGCAAGCTGTTTAAATACGGTTTTTTTTGTGGTGACCATGCGGCGGCTGTTTTTTTTTTTTTTTTTTTTTTAAATTTGCAATAATGAGTTTATTGATTTGGACATCCACTGTTGTAACTTAGAGATTATAAATCCATAAATTGATTTTTGTGTAGTACAAAACTATAACTGAAAAAAATCATTACAAACCTATGTGCATGTGATTTTTAAGTATAAATAATGTTAATTATTCCACTTTGTATTTATTTTAGGTTAAACAATCATTACAAACCATAACCTAATAAAATTGTGTTATAAGACCAATTCAAATGCAAATATATAATATTTTTCATAAAGAAGCATTCAAGAATATAAATAAGTTTTTTCATGCAACAATTTATTAAGTAAAATTAGAAGCTAGAAGTTAAAATATCTATTTGAAAACACTAATTTAATCTTTAAGAAGTTAAAAATAAAATTAAAATCACATAAAGCCATGTTTACTCCGAATCTTTTTAACTAGTATACGATAAAAAAAAAAAAGGGAGATGAAGCCACATAAATTAACTTGATAAAAACTTAAAGAAGCTTGATTAATTTGATAAATGGTTAATTCTATATAAATACACCACCTTTTACTCAATTTTTAATTTAATCCCGAGCTTCACGATTATTGTAAAAAATTCCAAACTTTTAAAAAGTTTCAATTCGATACACATTTTTTTTCCGGCCAGCAACTGATGACGTGTCTCGCCGGAGAGCGTGAAATGTTGTCACGCTGACGTACACGTGTGAAATACTTTTTTGGTGTACGCCAGCGTGACAGCAATTCACGCGCTCCGGCGAGACACGTCATCAGTTGCTGGCCGGAAAAAAAATGTATCAAATTGAAACTTTTTAAAAGATTGAGATTTTTTACAATAATTGTGTAGCTCAGGATTAAATTAAAAATTGAGGAAAAGATGATGTATTTATATAGAATTATCCTTTGATAAACAAATATACTAGTTAAATTGATGATTGGATAGAAATTTAATTTAATTTTGATATTCTCTCTTTTTATGTTCTATTCTAATCTAAAATACTGCACATATCGTGAGTCATAATTAAGTTCTAAGCCAAAAGAAGCATCTACACGCATAGCTTACAGTCTCCTGTGAAAAGGAAAGATCCTATCCTACTGCTATATATAGAATAGAAGGTGGTAGACCGGTGGTGTTCTTCTAAAAATAAGGTGGAATAGGACATGGACCACCTTTGGTAATTTTTTGTAGTCTATGTGGTCCAAAAGCCCAAGAAGAAGATTAATTAATAAGATTTTGTCATCGATTGACAACGGTGTTTCTGGATAACTCTCGGAATTTTGTATCCGTACCACATCCTTTTGCCAAGTCCTTCACCTTATCTCAACATTCATTTTTTTTTTCTTGATGAATGTAATGCATGTCAAATTAATATTTTGAGTGATGATGATTTGTTCTCTTTCAAGATTCTTCCTTCACTATTTTTATTCTCACTTTTTTTTTTTGTTATGTACAAAATTTATTCTCATTTTCAATAATAAACAATATTCACGAATGAATAAATGAGTTCCACAATATGCTGGTTGTTCTCTTACTTTATCTACATAAAACTTGTTCCCAACGATAAAAAAAATAAAACTGATGGACGGAGTTAGTAAAAGTAATATTTAAGTTTCAGAAAAGAGCAAATGAATAGAAAATAGTGATGTGATTATTTTAGATATATAGGTGTACATGTAATACAGATGGATGTTTATTTGAATATTGAAATGGATTTACAAATATAAAAAGTGGATGTGATAAATATTGTAGCAAAATTATTCATGGATTCGAGGTCCACTTAGCTACAAAAAGGCCCAAGACATTGTCAAATCAGCCCTGGGCCCCAAGGGTTCAAGGCCTCTGGACGAGGTCTCAAACAACAAGACCCAAAGAGAAATTGTCTAAGACACAAGCCCAGACGAGATCAAGGTCAAGCTATGCTTGAAGACCTCGGTCACACCTCGCTGGGATCTTGCCAACATCTCGGCCGCCTTGCGCAACCTCGGCGACATCAAGCGAGATCCAAGAAAAGTCTACCTCGCTAGATATCGGACAGCTCCCAGAAGCAACAACTTGAAGATCTCACACTTCGGCCAATTAGGTGAGGTTTAGAGTTTAGCCAAAGGATAACATCAAATCTATTATAGTAATCTATAATAGAGTAGACCTCATAGAGTCAGCTGGACAAAACCCACTATAAGAAACTTTTGTCTTGACTGCAAAAGATTATATACAGACACTAAGTTGTTCATCTCTCATTGGGCCAAATTCTTTCTGTACTAAGGATCTAGTCTAACCCTACTACCGCTAAAATTCTAACAATAAATACATGGATTCAGACAAGAAACTATAGCAACATAAGACATATTCTTTGTAACTATAAGTACTACCTTAAAGGCACATAAATAGGATTTGAAACATTCAAGTCCAAACTCTACATGGATAGACTTGACAAAATTTAGTTTTTTACTACTTTCACCCATTATTCTTGAGCTACCTTACTTCTTCAAGAATTCTATCACCCAAATATTCATATTTATCAAGTTGTTAGGATTCATTAGCCCTATTCATTACTCATAAATATTGATCAAGTCAAAATAGAACATGGCCTAAAAAGTCTTTATACGATTTGATGTCTTGTAAAACTTGTTCACCATATAAAATTGATAGAGCTACATTTATTTAGTACTTCCTCCATCTTGGGAAAATTTATGCACTTCTTTTATTTGGACATCCCTTCACAAAACTATAAACATATTTATCAATATGTCACTATTTTATTTAATACATATATTTTTAAATGACATAAAATTTCAGGAGAGCAAATTTTCTTGGAACGAGGTAATATCAATGTACTTATAAACAAATATCATACTCCCTCCATCCCAGAGGTGTTTTCACCTTTGGGATGGCACAACCTTTAAGAAAAGTTGAGTGTTGTGTAAAGTTATATTATTAAAATAATGAGATTAGTTGGATTGTGAGGATAAAGTTAAAGTAATAGTTTCCATTTATAGGGTGTGTTAACAATTGTGGGACTGACGAAAAATGAAAATGTGAAAACAATTATGGGACGGAGGGAGTAGTATTTAACTATCTATTCACATAGTTTGGCATATTTATATGTGAAATATTATAATATTAGTTTATATGTTTAGTAATATTATTGAATGGATGTTATAATATTAAATAATTGATACAATAATATTAGTTGGTGAATTATGTTTTACACGGTTAACAACTTTTATAGGAGAATTTGTAGTGAACTACAAGTTTAAACTCTGTGATTGGTTAGAATTGTGGTGGTCAAATGAGGGATATTTATTGAAATGGAAAAACAAAAAGGATGAACGGAGGTAATCCAGTGAATAGTAATTGAGTGTTTAGTTTATTATAAAGAACAAAAATGAAAATGATAGTAGCAAGGCATGAAATAAATATGATCTATAAAAAATTATGATATTTGGTTGATTAGAGATGCTTCATACTAGGATAATTATTTTATATAAAAAGAGAGAGAAAAGAAATAATTTTTTTAACCAAGCAATCAAAGTCATACCTCTCAAAAGTGAGAGAGGCTCATTTGTTAGGTACGAAAATTCTATTCATGGAATGAAAGTCATGAACCAAACACCATTTTCATTACATTGGCATTCCCCACCCCTAAACCTCACGATCAAATATGTTTTATATCTGTGTTTGATTAGAAATTTATTAATTTAGAAATAAGAGTGAGTGAAATTTAAAGTCAAATTAAAATTGATATTGTATAATTTTATTATTGTTAGTGTTGATAGTAAATCAATAATATGTGACAATTAAGGCTTGAATGTAGCTTAAGAGAAACCAAATCAACTATTTATTCCAACATTTATCAAAGACTTAGATGAATATACAAGAAAACAGTAAAGAATAGAAGATATGTCAAGTCTGCTGTGAGACTTGGACTTGAAATTTTTATTTTTTTTATCTAGGAACTTTGAGATCCTACTTATAGGTTTACAAGGTATTGGGGAATGCCATCCCCAATGGCCCCCTATGTCTGTACGTTAGGCGTACAACCTATACTAGGGGTGCACGAGATCTGTTCTTTGGACGGTCCTAAACCTAATACATTGGTGACACATAGGATAAACACAGGTAATGCGCCTGAGATGTACCGCTTGTGTCAACTGTCAAGTAGTGACAAATTGAGCGGGTGCCAGAATCCTTACATTGTAAGAGTTCTTTTCCATTATGTGAGGTTGCTTGGCTTTATTCTTCATCATCAGACAGGTTGTAGAGGGCTCATGTCGTCCGGGTGACATTGTAGTCTGGTTGCCTGACAGCTATGTCGCTGGAACGTCTTCGCTGAATCGTCTCATGTCATCGATTGCTGGCCGACATGATCTTCTCGTTGTCACTGGCCAATTGTCAAAGATCCGATGACGAGGTTAATTTTAGTAGACTCAAATCTCGTTAAAGAGCCTCATATAGGTCTAGGAGCCTCTTTGACCGTCTTTTTGAGCCTATGAATTTCTTGGGCTAATCTAAAATTATTCATCATACAACAATTCATTAATAGAATTATACTTGAGTGAAAGAAAAATAGAAAATAAAATAAATATACTAGAAAGTATTTGAAGTATTATTATATGCTACTATTATGTAAAGTATTTAATTAGAAATGGTCAACATATATATTAAACATCAAAGTTATAATGGTTAGTAATTAGTAATTTAACATAATTAATTGGAATGGTCAACAAAAATGGGCAGCCGACTTTTTTCATAGTTGCATCACCAAAGTTGGAAAATTTGAGGGGCGGCGAAATCCAAATATTCCTTAAAATCAAATTCACTATTAATTTGATTTTTATCATAAGAAAATTATGTGTAACTCTACATATAATTTTTTAATAGTAATAATTTATATAAATATTCGTAATAATAACTATACTACATAATAATAATATAAATTTACATAAACTCAAATTCGCAAAACCTACCCAATATTCAAAGTGTAAATGAATCAAATCATATTTAATTTTAGTCATGATTTTGTAGTATATTTTTAAATAATTGGAAGTATTTAATATAAATAATCTAAATTATTAAATACAAATAACTTTGTTTAAAAACATGCAACCAAGTCCAAATAACAGGAAAACAGAGATTGGGGAAATGGTCAAAAGACTATATATGCTCTTATTAAGTATTCTTAACCCTTAAATAGAACATAGTATAACACATCAGATCAGCTGGTATATATACAGTATAGAATAATACTACTAGATCCTTAATATAAACAAAAAAAACATTCTAGAAGGAAAAGACTGATTCAAGCTGTTAGCCGTAGACGACAATACGATGAATTGGATGATGTTCATCTTTGGCCGCGCATTCGACCTCCCCAAGACATACCCCCTCTCGAATCCCGTCGCTTCAGCTCCTCCAACTGAGACTCCCACCTCCTTCTCCACTCCCCCTTTTCCTCTGTTTCCTGTCGCCCAAAAAAACACTGAGAAATTTTAGTAATTGTAATATAATCGAAATATGCAAATTGATATAATTAAAAGTGCAGAAAAAGGTGCAAATCGAAATATATATACTCCCTCCGTGCACAAAAAATATTCGCTGTTTTGTACGTGATTTAACGAGGGTATTAGATGATATTGTGAGTTACGTTTTGAATAAAATAAATTATTTCTCGTCGTAAAAAATGGGAACATATTTTCCTGTGGATGGAGTTAATATTTGAAATTGAAAATTGGATTACCTGATGAGATTTTCTTGGGGAAAATGAGAAGCCCAAACCGGAGGCTAAATCCCTATCATACAGAGCTCTAGTTTGAGGATTGGAGAGCGTTTCATAAGCCTCGTGCACCATGATAAACCTCCTTGTATTCTCGTCCACTCGATCCGGTGGCGAAACGTCCGGATGGTACAATCTGGCCATCTGTTTGTACGCTTTCTTTATGTCGGAAGAGCTGCTCCCCGTTTCGGTTATTCCCAGCAGTTCGTACAGTGTCTCCCTGGTTCCCGCCGGCGCGTAGAAGGCCTCGATACGGGCCGCGGCCCGGGCCCTGGGCGGTTTCCCGATTGAGATTCTGGATCCGGAGAAGTGTGAACTGAAGGAAACGCTGGAAATGTCACCGGATAGTGGCTTTCTGTTGTGGGATTGATTTGGTTTAGAGCAAAGATGAAGGGTGGATTCGGCAGTTGAAACTAGCGTGGAAGTCATTATCTTTTTTCCTGTTTGATTTTATAATTTTGTTCTCTGTGGTTCTGATTTTCTGAGTTGCCAACAATTATTTATAGGGTGGGTGATGTTAACTGGAGGAATTTAGAGGGATTGGTTGGCATGACAAAGAGGCAATATTGTGGATAAGTTCCATATAAATCTACACGTATTGCATTTACTCTGAATTTCGCGTCTTGCGAATTTATTGTTTTTACTTTTATTTACTTTCATATCGCATTAAATTAACCCTTAAATTTTAAATTTATTTTTATAAAGTTCTACTTTTTTATAAATAAATTTTAAATTTATTTTTATAAAGTTCTACTTTTTTATAAATAAATTTTAAAATAATTTATATTAGACTTATGAATTAAAATTATAACATATAAATTACGTGAGCTAGTTCATCTTGCCATTGGGCTCCTCACTTGAGTAATTGACTCATGTTCGATTTCCTCTAAAATGAATTAAGAGAGTTATAGGGTGATTTGAAAAAAAAAAATATTTTAAGTACTTGAAGACTTATTCAATCCACTCTACCCAAATTAAAACTATAATTGGATTAGTCTTGTATGCACCAGTTACACGGTGCATCTCAAGTTCATTTTTAAAAAGTTAAATAGTTTATAACTGAAAAGTTAAACAGTTTATTACTAAAAAGTTAAACTATGAAAGATACACTTTTCAGTAATAAACTGTTTAACTTTTCAGTTATAAATTGTTTAATTTTTTAAAAATGAATTAGAGTTGCAACGTGTAACTAGTGCAGAAGAGACTTGGTGACTATAATTAGATGTATTCAGTTCATTGTGCCGAAATAGGTATGTAATGTGTGTGTTTGGCCGAAACCGTGTACAGCTGTTGAGCAGAGCTATTAGGTTTGATTTCAACTTTGGGACAGCTTGCAAGACAAGTTGTAAAATGCTTCAGACTTATGTCGGCGACCGCATCATTTATGTTTATTTGTAATTATTGTGTACAATTTTTTTACTCCTTTCAGAAAAATAAAACATAAGAACAAATAAATCAAGAAACTCCTTTAAAAAATAAAATAAGAAACTGGGTGGAAAAAGGTGTAGGGGTTTAATGAATAATTATTAAAATTTTATATATAAAATTAAAGAAAAATATTGAATTGTGAGCATATTATGATAGAAAAGTCTTCGAGAAGAAGGATGAATATAGAATCTGCAATTTTGAGAGAAAAGGTGCTGACGGTTTTACAACTTATCTATTTTATAAAGTACTATCACTTTACAATAACAAATTAACAAACTAACAATAACAAAATATTAATTTTTCTATTTTAAAATAAATTTTACACTTTCCATTTAAAAATATCAATGTTCTAAAAATTATTAGTCGCTAGTCGATCGGACCACTAGGGTCTTGCGATTACTCGTGAACTAATCAGAAGCACCTAAATGGTAAAGTATAATTAATTACTTAATAAATTAATAATACATTGTAGATAAAATAATAAAACAATTAATATTACCACCTTTCAATAATAAATATAAGTGATAACAACCATAAAATTCAAATTTTAATAAAATGATAATTTAAAAATTAAAAGAAAATTAATGTTTTTGTTGTTTTAATTTTATTTTATTATAATTACTTAGGGTTTGCCAAAAAATTTTTAAAAGAGACAAATCGGGAACGACTTAGTCGGCATCGAGTCGATCTAGTCGTTGTCTAATGGACTCTAGGCGCCGACTACTACCTCTAAACATTTTCTTTAGCGACTAGATGTAAATCGGGTCAGTCAAGGGTCGACTAATGACTAGTCGCCGACTAATCGGCCAAGTTGGCCGACTTTTAGAACAGTGAAAAATGTTTTAACTTTTTTTTTACACTTAAAAAAAATTAATATTTATAAAAATTAATATTAAAGTACATATTTTATATTTTATTATTTAACTTCGCTCTCACAGAAGGAGTATCTTTTGTATTCCAAAAAATCATTACTTTTAGTATTTTTAATGTACTAATTTTTTTATCCATAAATTTATAAAAACTCTTTTTTATCATTTTGTGAAATGTGTAATATATTGGTTATTTAATTTTAAAATAGTTAATTTTTATAAATTTGTAAACAAAAAAGAATTTGTACATAAAAAAAATTAAAACTAATGTTTTCGTGTAATACATATATAGACCAAAAGAAAATAATATTTGTATAAATTAGATTATATTATATAGAATTTATTATTTTAATAATATGAACAAATTTAAAGAAATGTGGAGCTATAGGATAGGAGCACTTAACTCGTAGACCAATGCTCCTTGGCCTCACTGGTTTACCAATGATTTTCTCTAGTTGAGGTCAAGGGTTCGAGTATTGGTAGCGTGTGCGTGAGTTGGAAAAAAAATTCATAGAATTTATTCGACATTTTTTCGTGATTATTTATTAATCGTCTCTGGTTGAGATCAAGGGTTCGAGTATTGGTAGCGTGAGCGTGAGTTGGAAAAAAAAAGTCGTAGAATTTATTCGACATTTTTTCGTGATTATTTATTAATCGGAAAGCGTGGTTCCTCTCACTTCAATTTCAGCACATCATCTTGACGGGTGCGACTATTCATACCCCAATTACTAAATATATTTAATTTAAAATGAATTATTTTAAATTACTAAACATATCCCATTTTTTATTAATTTTTTTTATTTTTGACCTATTCTTCTTCTCTCTCACGTCCTGTATATTCATGGAGTCTAATCATCTTCGAAACTATTCTACAGTTCTACAATCAATTCAATCTCATTTTTATGCTTTGTTAGTGACATCAAACTAATCTAAATTATATATTTTTATTATTTATTGATGAAATATTACTATACACAATAAATAATTCAAATGGCATATGCCTATTGTTGAAGAGCGCCGCGGAAGGGGTGACGTGGAAGAGGATGAGCCACCTTATTTTCCACGACGATACAGAAAGGTTTGAAATTATGGAATTTTGGATGGGGAAAATGGTGATTTTCAGGCGAAAAAAAAAAAGCTCTGGTGAGATCTGAAGGAGCGTGGAGAAGAAGACATGACATTCGTCTAGTGAATTCTTTTAAAATTTTATTCGGTTGCAACAGATAAAATGACGACGCAAAATTTTAGTTCTCATTTCTTAAAAATGGCAACGCACTTGTTGAGCAATCTTTCTAATTCAAAGTAAATGTGGCTAATTAATCTCAATAGATTACTCAAACAATAATTTAAGAAGTAATTGATAGTAATTCTGTGAAATTTAGAGACTACAGGTTTGGCGATCATGCAACTTACGCCTAACGCCTGGACATACTTGTTCTCCCTCTTCACGGTGTTTGCGCTGGAGAAGTATAATGATCTTCTGACTCCCAATGAAGTAAACTATGCACTCTGTCTTAGCAAGTGCTCCGAGGAAGGCAATGGTTACTATTATCTCAAGGCGAGGAGTGATATGAGGATCCTTGAAGGTCTGCCTAACAAAGTGAAGAACTGGAAAGAGCAGTTCTTTTTCATTGGGGGGGGGGGGGGGATTGGCGAGCACCTGACAATAATGAAGGGCTTGGTGGACGTATCATGTCTCCTACAGAGTTTGGCGAGTTGCAGCGTAGGATTTACTTGTATATTGGTGAAGCATCTGTATCTTGACTGACATCATGGCTCTTTGTTGCAGGTTTATCTCCTCAACGTTGGAAGAAGACGAGCATATCTGAGGAGTTCAAGTTCACTTGCATCCTCGTCTGTCGTCGGAACAAGAGTGATAGGACGTTCGAGTACTTGAACAAACCTAGTTGCTGCATTGCCTCGGGGTTGATCACAACTCCTCATCACCTGCGAGCTCAAGTTGCTCGCCCCATAGGTTTGACCATTGTGGACTTAGAATTTTGATCCTTTATTGAAGAAATTTTCTGACTCTTTTTTTATTTCTTGGTGCTTATAGTCCCGGAGGTTACCATTGCTATCCCGCCATATTTCTAGGCCTTAAACCAAAGAGTTCGAATGGCACGAACTAAGAGAAACCCCATGTCCATAGTGTTGGTCGCCCAGAAGGCTTCCCAGGCGAGGAAGGGGGCGAGCACCTGGACTGCCCCTCCTCCGCGAGCTCCTCATCAAGAGCGTGTTGATGATCAGCAAGCCCCCAGTGATTATCCTAGTAGGGGTCATCGCTTGCAGCGAGGCGACGGCTCGCGTGTTGAACGTGAGGGGGATGCCCCTAAGAGAGCAAGTGTTGGTCCCGAAATGAGTATAATCAGTGTATGGGGGGGGAATACACTGATGTCAGATTTTTCTGAAAGACTCAGAAAAATGCTCTAACAC
>JAPKLY010000045.1:1676097-1705021 GCA_026898435.1 Prunella vulgaris
AGGTGAACTGAACCAAGGCTTTAGTCAGGTCTTAAGTGCATTCAGCACAGCCTGATAGGTAACACTTACTCTTCACTTACTAAGTTCTGTCCTGAGTATGCTTAGTGTACTCAGTAGAAGCATCAGCCAATGGTACTTTAGGATTGACTTCAGGATGAATCAGCAGGCTTCGATCTTCAGCTTCAGAACAGACAATCTTCAGCAAGACTGACTGACTCCTTCAGGATGGTTTACACTTCAGACTTCAGTAAATTGGGTCGACTCCAATATTCTTCAGTCTTCAGCATGGTCCTCCTGTACTGAATTACTATCCTAACTATCCTGAATTATTTTATCCTGAACAACTATACTTAGGCAAATTCATCAGGGGTTTTGGGATCTAATCAAAATACTCAGATTGTCCCAACAGCAAGGACTACAAGGGCCTCTGGTTCCGGGGGCTCAGGCCGAATTGAAGCTTCAGAACCTACTGTTCCTACTTCTGCCAGCACTTCTACAGCTCCAGCGCTGATTCGTTCTGTGGGGCAACTAACCGATATCTCCTACCTTGGTTGGGATCAAGCCCGGGCAGCAGAGTAAGGCTTTCAACCCTTTATACTTGTACTTAGAATTTTTTTTGAAAATTTCTAAGTGTTTATTGCTTGTTTCTGTAGGTACGATCCCTCTCGTTATCTTCATCGTAGTGAAGCTCTGCACCAGTTCGCACTTGAACGTCCTCCCAAATCTCTGAACGAACTTCAAGGTCCAGTTAGGTGAGCCATTAAGTTTGCCGCCCGTCATTGGACCCAACCTCAGGATGCCATCATGCAGCATCAGTTCGTGACGGATAACATCTGCATGGTTATGCATCATTCAGGCGGCTTCCTCATCACGGCTCAACGTGCTATGGAACAAGTCCTTACAATGGAAAAGTCCTACACTCTGTTGAATGAGTCAGTGAGGAAGGAGAGGGAGGACGTGAATAAAAATGTTGCACTCCTCGAGGCCAAGGCTAAGGCCTCACTGGAAGCCGAGCAATCTGCCATTGTTAGTGCTGAGAAGGCCAAGGTTGAGGTCGATGGTCTTCGTGCCGAGTTGGTCAGCATGCGAGCACAGTTGGAAGAAGGACGGATGGCACAAGAGAAGGTCGTGGAGTTAGAAAAAGAACTCCAAGCCGCCCGTACCCAGTTGGCCGAGCACAAGGCTGAACATACTGATTGTTACACTACCGCTGTCGTTGTCGATATCCGGGCCGAGTCATCTGACTTTGGCTTTATGTATGCCTTCGCCGAGAATCTCCATGCCTATCACCATGCCTGTTGGTGAGAATGAAGACCCTTGGGAGGCTTTGAAAAAAGAGTTTACCGAATTCCTCACTGACCGTCCTCCCAAGGATGGTTTGGTAGTTGACATTGGAGACCTTGAGGAAATGGGCGTCGATATGAGTTCTGTGCCACCGGGTGTTAGGATTGTTGGTGAAAAGTATCCACCTTTACAGATTGACACCCAGAACGACGCGATGATAGACACTGAAGGTCTATCACCTTTTGAAGTCCTCCCAGGTCTTTCTCCTACTGGTGCTGGCGAGCAGGTCGGCGACCAGACTGGCGAGCAGGTAGGCGCACAGCCGGGCGAGCAGGTTGGTCAGGCTGGCGAGCAGGCGATCGAGCAGTAGGGTGTTTTCCTTGTCTTTTTTGTTTTTGCTTTTGATTTTTGCTTCTTCGCCCTCGAAGGCGCCCCATATGTATTTGAACTCTTTCTACCATCAATGGATGCTTGATTTCCCCTTCACGAAGTTTGTTTATATTTTGCTTTTGTTGATATTTATGTCTAAGTTAGTATTGTCATTTTTGTTTATGGTGTTTCATTAGATTCGTCTTACTTTTCCTTTTGTGGAATTGCGAATTTGCACCTTATCTCGATTTTTCATCTTTTCGATGTAGGATTACTGATTGGTAGAGACTCCATTTTGCTAATATACTCATGGGGTTAGTCTCACTACCTTGCCTTGAATAATTTTGACTTGTAAGTCTTTGATTTTTTAAAGCTTATAACTTGAGACATTCTTCGATTCATCAACTGTTAACATGAGAATCATACAAACTTCTTCTAAAAGGAAACATCTTCTTTATTTGATATAATGCAAATTTACAGACTTGGCTTTATTTAAACTAACCATGCTTGCCCCTATACATGTTGGGCGAGCAGGGCCTAAAGACGTATTTACAACTATTTACTAATAGAATTTCGTGAGGTGTGCGGCATTCCAAGTGTATGATGATGGGTTGCCTTGCATATCTTCCAAGTCATACATTCCATTTGGCCAACTTTTTATCACCTTATAGGGTCCTTCCCATCCTGGACCAAACACTCCAGAAGGGACTGCCAATATCTTCCTCATAACCAAATCTCCAATTCGAAACCTTCTATGTTTGACTTGCGAATTGTAGTATTTTTCTGCTCGTCATTTATAGACTGCGTTTCTTAACTCTACCGAAGTTCTTGTTTCTTCGATCAAGTCTTTCTTTACTGCCATATCATCCCCATTTGTTTCTTCATTATACCCGATTATCCTCCATGTCCGGTGTTGAACCTCTACTAGGATGACTGCTTCAACTCCGAAGGCCATTGCGAATGGGGTTTCTCCGGTGCTTGTTCTGTAAGATGTCCTGTAGGTTCATAGCACTTCTGGCAACTCATCAGCCCAGCTGCCCTTCTTTTCTTCCAATCGGACTTTCAGGATGTGCTTCAAAATTTTATTCACGGATTTGACTTTTCTATTTGATTGAGGATGATATTGGGTGGAGTAATGTTTCTTGATATCCCATGAAGTGCAGAAGTCTCTCAACTTGCTTCCGTCGAACTATCTTCCGTTGTCTGTAACAATAGATTGTGGCAGCCCGAATCTGCATATCAAGCTCTTCCAAATAAAACTTATCATCTTCTCTTGGGTTACCATTGTTAAAGCTTCAGCTTCGGCCCACTTAGTGTACTAGTCCACGGGCACCACTGTGAATTTCACTCCGCCTTTTCCGGGAGGGAATGGGCCGATCAAGTCGATACCCCATTTAGCAAATGACCATGGACTATACACTGATTTTAATTCTTGCGCCAGGGTACGAATGTTTGGAGCGAACTGTTGGCATTTCAAACACTTCTTTGCATACTTGATGGCATCTTTCCGTAGTGTTGACCAGTAGTATCCTTGCCTAATAGTTTTATAGGCCAAGGCTTGCCCCCCGGCGTGGCCTCCACATACTTCTTCGTGAATTTCTTCTAACACTTTCTGTCATTCTTCTGGGGAGAGGCATCTGAGTAAAGGAAGGGAAATTCCTCTTTTATACAACTGTCCTTCAACTATTGTGTATCTGGAAGCTTGTTTTACAACCCGTCGTGCTTCCCACGGGTCTTCCGACTGTTCTCCATTGGTTAAGTACTTACTGATGGGTGTTCGCCAATCTGTCATCATTTGCTGGTTATTTATAAGTTGTTGCCCCCTCTTCAACACTTGATTAATGTAATCAAATGTTGAAGGATTTTTTATTCTTGTTATCACCACTTCTGTGATACTTGCCTCTCCGACATTTGTCGCCAACCGAGCTAGTGCGTCAACCTGTGTGTTTTCGAGTCGAGGGATTTGCTCAATATACATTTGTTCGAACTTGGATATCGAATTTGCCACTATCCTCATTTGTCGATCCTTTGCCTCATATTCACCCCGAACTTGAGATATTATTAGCTACTAATCTCCGTAAATTTGAAGTTTGGTAGCCCCCACAGCTAATGATAGTCTCAATCCCACAACCAGTGCTTCATATTCGGCTTCGTTGTTAGTGGCCAGGAAGTCGAATCTTATTGCTGAGGTGAATACTTGTTTGTCGGGGCTAACCAGGACTACATCTGCGCCTGCTACGGTACTTGTTGCGGAGCCATCTACGTAAAGGTGTTATGGGTATAGACGTCCCCTCGTCGGATCTTGAGGGTAGGTTAGCTCTACTATGAAGTCTGCTAGTGCCTGCCCTTTGATCGTTGTTCGGGGAGCGTAGGTTATCCCATACTGACTGACCTCTAGTGACCATTTTAATAATCGTCCGGCAGTATCAGGTATATGTAGGATTTGTCACAAGGGAAAAGTTGTTAGGACTTCCACTTGGTGGTTGAAAAAGTAAGGTCGTAGCTTTCGCACACTCATCACCAACGCATATGCTAGCTTCTCCATTGGGGGGTAGCGTAGCTCGACTTCATGCAACACATGGCTGACGTAGTACACTGGCAAGTGTATCTTGCCTTTCGCTCGTACTAAGGTTGAGCTGATTGCCACCTCTGATGCTGCCAGATATAGGTATAATTTTTCTCCCGGTTCGGGCTTTGATAAGATCTGGGGGTTACTTAGATATTTCTTTATGTCTTCGAATGCCTTTTGGCATGTATCAGTCCACACATAATTGCTTTTTCCTTATTTAAGCCTTTGCCTTTGATGGATTCGAAGAATGCTATGTTCTTGTCCCCTAATCTGGATATGAATCTGTTTAATGCCGCGAGACATCCCGTGAGTCGTTGGACAGCCGGCACATCCTTTGGTGGTTCCATCTCTAGGATACACTTGACCTGTGTGGGGTTAACTTCTATTCCTCGTTGGCTCACCAAGTGTCCGAAGAATTTTCCGGATTGCACCCCGAAACTGGTTTTCTTTGGATTTAACTTCATGTTGTAGGTTCTCATGATGTTAAATGCTTGCTTGAGATGCTCTAAGTCGTATTCTTTTCTATGACTTTTTGCTACAATATCATCAACATAGACCTCCATCGTATCGCCGATATGTTGGTCGAACATTTTGTTAACTAGTCTTTGATATGTTGCACCGGCATTGATCAATCCGAAGGGCATTCTCTTCCAACAAAACAAGTTTTTGTTTGTATAGAAGGTTGTGTGTTCTTGATCCTCGGGGTGCATTGCAATTTGATGGTATCCTGCGAAGGCATCCATGAACGTCATCAATTCATGTCCCGCCGTACTGTCCACCAGTTGGTCGATATGAGGTAATGGGAAATTATCCTTGGGACAAGCGGCATTAAGGTCCGTGAAGTCTATGCAGAGTCTTCACGTACCATTTGGCTTTCGCACAAGGACAGGGTTCGCCACCCACTGTGGGCATAACGTCTCTTGTATGAGTTTGTTGTCCAACAACTTCTTGACTTCTCCAGTTAGCGCTTCATATTTCTCGGGCCTATACTTTCTTCTTTTCTGACGAACCGGTTTCTTTGTAGGATCGATATTGAGGCGATGACACGCATGTTCCACTGGTATTCCTGTCATGTCCTCATGTGACCATGCGAACACATCAAGGTTGGCAAGTAGAAACTTTTTCATCTTACTTCTGTAGGGCTCTTCCAGCTCAGACCCAATAAAAAGCTCCAAGTCTTTTTTATTGGGGTCTACTTGTATGGATCTCAACTCCTCGACCGGTGAGGCATGCCATTTTTTGCCTTTCCATCGTGGATCTACAATGGGTTCCTCCATATCAGTGTCAATTTCTGCCTGAACTGACTCATATCCTAGTCGAGGTTCGATGTCCTCCTGCTTGTCCGGCTGACCTTCTGGTGCCAACTCCACATCATCACTTACCTCTGCCATGGTCATCAGGGTATCATTTTGTGCCCCCGTCTGATCCCCCGTTCGCTCTTCGGACTGTTGGCTTTGTGGGGGTGTTTGGTCTATCTCTATCTCTTCTTGTGACTGGTCAATCTCCATCATTTCTGTCTCGATGGAAATAGCATCCAATATACTGGGTTCATCTGGGGGTGCTACGGTGCTGCTTCTCCATAAATTAACACCTGAGTGACGGGTTTCTTCAAAGTTAGCAGACATTTCCGGGCTTTTTTCTGATCCCCTTTGACTGTTCCTGCACCTTTCAAAGTTGGGAATTTTATACAGTAATAGTAAGTAGAACATGCAGCCTTGAATTCTGAAACGAAAGATCGGCCGAGGAACCCGTTATAGGAGGATGGCTGATCTACTACTAGGAAATCTAACAACCTGGTCATCCTCATTTTCGGGTCCTCGAGCGCTACAAGTTCAACCGATAAACGAATTACACCTAGAGGGAAGGTCACAGCTTCCCTGAATCCCACTATCTTATGATTGCAATCCTCTATATAGGACTTATAGTCTCCTAACTGATCTAGTGTCTTCTTAAAGAGGATGTTCGTGTATGCTCCTGTATCCACTAGCAGTCGGTGCACTTTTGTGTTCATGATATTTGCGCTGATAACCAGTGAGTCATTCTGTGGTGTGAGGATTCTCTCTAGGTCTGCTTGTGAGAAAACCAAGTCCACTGTCGGCTTGGCTGGTACCTTAGATCCTTACCCCGTCTCTTGTACCTGGTTGACTGCCCGTATTTCTGCTTTCTTCTGTCTTTCTTATAACGGGCGACCATCAATCATTCCTCCGGCCGAACCTATCTCTTCGAGCACTAAGATTTCACGATTGGGCTCTTGATGTATTTGTATCGCTGGTGGACCCCTTCACACTTGTCTGTTCGGTGCCCTTTCTGTTTCATCACTGTCCTCTTCCCCATCTGAACCCCCTCTGGTGTGACTGCTGCTGTCTTTTACCGAGTGCCTTCTTAACAAATTCCGCAAGTTTCCCATCTTCATAAAACTTCCATAATTGTTTCAAGAGATCACGACACTCATTGGTAATGTGTCCGATACTCTGATGATAAGCGCAGTACTTATTTGGGTTCAACTTGCTTCTGTCCTGCCTAATCCTCCGGGGAGCCGCAAGCATGTCTTGATCTTTCACAGCTGTGAACACAAGGTCGATTGTGGTAGCCAGTACCTGATTCAACTTCTCCTTATACTCAGCTGTATCCCCGAATACCTTAAGATTCTTGGGGGCCTTGTACCACTTCCGCTGGGTTTCTTGCCGTTCTTCTTTTCGTCTGTGTCCGCGCCGACTCTTTCTGCATTACCTTTTGCATTGCCACATAAACACCAGCTTTGTGATGGAACTCGGCATAGGTACTAGGACAAGATAAATGCATCTCTTTCCAGAGGTCCGTTCCCTTTCGCAGTCCAGCCATGACTGCAACTATCTTGGTGTCCTCAGTGACTGATTCACCTTCTAAGAGTATCTTATCAAGTCGTTCTAGATATTGTTGGTCAGTTTCTTCCGCCCGTTGCGTGATGTTAGCCAGTCGGTGCTTTTGAGTCAGATATGTTCCGAACCCCGAGAAATGAGATAAGAATTCTCGGGTTAATTGGTCAAATGATTGGATCGATCCTAGCGCCAGTGCGGAAAACCATCTGTGGGTGCGGTCCCCCAAAGTCAAGGGAAAGTTTCTACATTGCGTCGCATCCGAGGCCCTTGAAATCATATAGTCAGCATACTTCGATATATGGACCTTGGGGTCGGACTCTCCTCCATACAGTACCAATGATGGAAACTGTATTTTCTTCTATATTGGAGCTGTGAGGATGGTCGTGGATAATGGTGAGGTTGGAAGGGAGGTGTATGTTTCAACCTTCTCTTTATTGGCCACTCGCTCACGTAAGTCCTCCACAGCTTTCTTCAACTTCTCGATCTCCACAAGTGACAATCCTCAGGACGATCCCCCTTCTCGAGGCTGTTCTGGGTACTCCGCATATTGGCGTGCTGCCCCAGCAGTCCCTCACTTCGGGCGACCTCCCTTTGCGGTCGTTGGAGGTTGCTTGCTGCATTTGGTCCTAATCTTTCAGATGCCCGTCTCCTCAATCTATCCTGGACCGGCCTTCAATGGTGTCTCATCTCCGACTCACAAGGTTCATGATGGTGTGAGTATTTCGACCTTCCTCCTCCCGAATGATGGCCCGGTCCATCATGTCTGCCTCCTTGGGACCCCTCTTGGTGATGCCCATGTTGGTCGCCTGGTCGCCCCTCTACTCGGCCCTCTGGTCGCTGGTCTGGTCGCCCAGGTTGTGGTCCTAGGCGATCACTCATTTTCTGCTTTCCTCTTGAATTATCCTGGGGCACTCATCCACTACTTGCTTCCTCCTCGTGTGCATGGTAACTCGTCTTTGTGTCACGTCTCGTCTCCGTGGAGCTACTTCGATCATCGGTGGATGAGTCACCATCGCCTGTTGCCCTTGTATTTGCTTCAACATGGCCATCACCCTTTCAATATCCTCAGGGGTTTTCACCATTGACTCCAAAGTGGCTTCGATTTGTGGTTCGACCGGGGCTGCTGGTAGAGCCGGGACTTGAGCTAATCCAGTTTTGTCGGTGCCCAGAAGGTTTCTTTCCCTTCCACCTCCTACTCGTCGAGGTGGTACGCGATTCATCATGAGAAACTTCATAGGTATGTCTCGTCATTTTCAGTACGGATTGTGTTTCGGGAATTCTTGTTCTAAGAAATCTCTTTTCTAGCCTTGCGTGTCTCGAAGATTGTAATCTTTCTTATAGACTCACCAACACGCATGCGTTGGAAGATATCTCTTAATCTTTACGAAAATTTGGAAATCTTTGTTGAAGAACCGATGAACAGCTTCAATTCTTCAAAACTTCTTCCCAAATTTTCAATCGATGGAGGTTCGACGCTCTCTTTCTAGCGCCACATTGTTGAGCAATCTTTCTAATTCAAAGTATATGTGGCTAATTAATCTCAGTACATTACTCAAACAATAATTTAAGAAGTAATTGATAGTAATTCTGTGAAATTTAGAGAGAAAATGTAGAGAGAGAATTTTAGTGAGATAGTTTATATTTCAGGAATTCAGATCCTTTACAAAATGGGATATTACACCTATTTATACCCTTGTATGGGTGAGGTGGCACGTTTTTAAGCCACTTGGCTTCTGATAGTGACTAGTGTCCTCCACTTGTCACTATCTGAGTAACTTAGCCCACTAACTCTTAGCCTAACCGACTAGTGCACCCCTAATAGGTCACTTGCCACTTTTAAGTCTACTCTTCTGGAAGCTATCGAGCGAGCAGAAGGGCGAGCAACCTGGCCAGCAACTCTTGCCTAAGCTCTTCTATAGCCTTCTTGGAATTTAACATAGCGGACGAGCAAAGCGGCGAGCAAGTGGGCGAGCAACTTGCCTTGGCCATGTGGGCTTGTTGCCTCGTCCTCACTTGTTGGACGAGCAGCCTGGCGAGCAAGTGGGCGAGCAACTTGGCTTGGCCATGTGGGCTTATTGCCTCGTCCTCTCCTATTGGACGAGCAGTCTGGCGAGCAAGCGGGCGAGCAACTTGGCTTGGCCACGTGGGCTTGTTTCCTCGTCCTCTCCTATTGGACGAGCAAGGAGGTGAGCAAGGTGGCGAGCAACTTGGCTTGGCCACATGGGCTTGTTGCCTCGTCCTCAATTGTTGGACGAGCAGTCTAACGAGCAAGTGGGCGAGCAAGGCGGCGAACAACTTGAGCTTAGCCTTCTCCCACTTGCTTACATTTTAATTGTTCTTTAATCATTGGTTTAATTTCTTTTATCAACAACACTGTGGATCATTAATAATGAATTGAGAGAGATGAAGATTATGTCAAAATTTAAAAAGAGTATAATAGTAAAAAATGGGGTATGTTTAGTATTTTAAATTAGTTTTTTATTTAAAATGAAGTATATTTAATAATTGGGGTATATTTAGAGGAATTTGGGGTATGAATAGTCGCACCCCATCTTGACTCTACTGTTGTAGGAAGCATAAAATAAATGGCGTTTACGACCTTCCTTTTTATTATATATAAGTATAATGATATATTTTCTAAGAAAAATAATATTTTTAAATAAATTAATAATATATGAGTAAATATATGTATAATTTTGTTAGTGCCTTTATAAATTAATTTATTTTTTAATAGAGTGTAAATTATGTGAGGTGTAAATAAATAAAATGTAAAAAGTTTATGTAGGATATAATTGTATACGCATAGAAGGAGCAATGAAAATAAAGTTATTTTCTTATAAAAAAAATTTATTTCTTTAGTGTGCAAGTTATTTTAAAATGTTTAAAAATGAAATCTGTAAAAGTAATTATCGATAAAATTATAAATTATTCTTTTAAAAAATGAGATCAACTCAATTAAATGTGATTAGTTACATAATAGTCAAATCACACTTTTACCATTAATGACACACGTGTGGGCCATCAATGTCGATGTTCTAGAAAATAAACAAGTTGGCACTGTGATGTGAACCATAATCAGAACACCAAATTTAAAAGCGAGACACATCAAACATTATTATTTAGAAAAGGATTTATTTAATATAAAAACACTTATAACACTCTATTTAAATTGTGAGACACCATTTTATTTAACTTATAATAAAAGGTTAATTAATTACATATAAAGGCAAATTTTATCATTCAATCTTTCAAAAAATTCAGATGAACAGATCATATCTACTTTAATTTTAATCTCATTCATACACGTGTATATCTCTCACTCATTTCTCTCCCTATACACTCATATTGTCCCTTCCCTATCTCTTTTTCTCTCTCATCAATCCCAACGTCACGATGATCGGAGGCATTACAGAGGCGTGCTTCAACGACTGAAAAAGATTGGCGCTGAGATTCGGGACCCTAATCGGAAGGGGACTAACTTATTTTTCTTAAATAAGTTGAATCGAGATAGTTTTTTAGTAGGTCAGGCCGTAAGCTCCTATTGGGTAGTTTGGTCGGTCTATTTCCACCCCTAGATGTAATAGTATACGCATATAAAAAGACTAATAAAAATTAAGTATTATTTTAGTGCACAATTTATTTTAAAATGTTTAAAAATGAAATGTGTAAAAGTAATTATTGATAAAATTATAAATTATTATATTAAAAACGAGGTCAACTCATTTACATGCAATTTAGTCCATAGTACGTTAAATCCCACTTTTACCATTAAATGACACACGTGTGGGCCATCAATGTCTATGTTGTAGAATAATAAAATAACGCTGTAAAACAAGAGAAAATGGTGAATTTTTTTAGAGAATTTAATATAAAACAAAAATTCAATGTTAGTAATAAATAATAATTAATTATAGATTTATAGGGGGCTTCATAAATTAATAACTAACAATTTGATGAATTAGTCTTATACCTTCCTTTTCAACTTTAATTAAGATTCACATTTCCACCGTTCATAATTTTGGTGATTACATTGATGCCGGGAAATGGGTATAGTTTTCAAATAGGCTGGGCCGGTACCCGTCTACCGGGTCGTTGTACTTTTTTATATCGGACCTAATTATCATTTGACTATTTATTTTCAAGTTCGTCCTGGCTCAAGATGGGCCACCGGACTATTGGGTCAAATCGGGGCAATTTTTTTAATTTTTTAATTTATATTTTCTAATTTTTAATATATCACTATTAAATTTGTTTTCTATATATATTATTAATTGATCATTTTGTATATAAATACTACATAAATAGTCAAAAAATTATTTAATGATTCAAAAATAATTTAATAAATTCAAACAATCATTTGTGAACGCAAATTCATAAAAAAAAAATTAAACAATTAATTCAACATCCCTCTAATAAGTTTAAACTATAATTTAAACTAACAAACATAGAAACTTTTAATTAAATAAATTAACATTATCAAGATTTTGAATAAAGTATTGTCTATCTTATCTAATTTATATTTTTAATATTATAAATTAATTAATTAATAAATTGAGATAATATTTTTTGATTAAAAATATCTTTTGAGAAAGTTTCAATGAAGATGCACATATTTCATGACCATATTTATACAATAAAATATTTATTGAAAATATTTAAAAGAATATAAAATAAAATAAAATTAAAATATATAAATTATAAGAACATAGAAAAGATTTATAAGAAAAATAGTGTCATATAAAGTATTTTAAATAATTAAAAAAAATCAAATCGAGCTGGGCAAGCCCATAAAAACCATGCTCAAGTGGCCTGCCGTGCCAACCGGACAGAGCCAAATAGACCCGATTATTTTCGGGCATATAATTTACGGCCCCTCCTATCCTTAAAATCAGGCTTATTTGAAATAAGAATATACTTGGAAAAAAATCTATAACTATATAAAAGCAGAAGTGAGGCAAATATTGTTTAAGCTCTATCTGATTTGCGTGAAGAACACGTGCTTTTAGGAGGCTCCGTGGACGACACACGCGAGTGAAAGTGTAAAAGTAAAATTCAGACAAATATTGCTAAAGCTCAGTTTACATAGTTTGATATTTTTAAATTAATTTATTAGCAAGGTAATTAGACATATTAAATGCAGTTTTGCATTTGTTTGCCGTCATTGAAAAACTTTTCATAATCATTTTGAATTTGTGAAATTGAATGTTTAACTACATGATTTAAAGAAAGTAACTTAATTTAAGATATAATAATTAAAAAATAAAAACACACAAGATTTTTTACAATAGCATTAATGCTTCTTGTGTGTGCATTAGTAACTATCCCCAAATTATAAAACTAAATGCAGATTCAAAATAATTTTTAACTTTTTTATGTGTTTCAATAATATAAAATAATTTTTTTTGAATATACAAGTTTTATTTAAATTTAGTATGACCACATGATGTAAGATTTATTGTAAATATAGTGCATGAGTAAAATTGCATAACCAATTTATTTGTTTTTATTAAATTAAATGACAATGTGATCATTGTTTTGACTTATTGTATTGTCATTTGGGCTTTTGTATTTATTGTAACGAATTCTTTTAGTGGGCTTATTTATAATTATCTTTGAACACATGATATTGCAGTATATTTTTGTATAGACAATTTACTTATATAATGGAAAATTTATTTACTATTTCTTCCTCCCTTCAATAATTTTTTTTTTGGACAAGTGACATAAAATTTAATAAAAATTAGTATTATATTAAATAAATAGAAAAAAATAGAAGTACTGTTGTGCCCAATTTTTAGTTTGTGAATGTAATTTATTTCCAAAAAAAAGAAGATAAAAATTAGTGGATAACACAAAAAAAAAAAATTGAAAGAAATTTTGATAGACGAAGGGAATAATATATATATTAGTATATTTTATTTGTTATTCATGTTAATTTAAAATGTGTAAGCGTTATGATCTTTTAATATAAAATCAATTAGTTTATATATAATTATACTTTAAATTTATTTAATTTTCTACAAATTCTTACTTATGATATATATATGTATACTTACATCATTAAATAGTAAAATAATTTTTATTTTTTTATAAATAACTAAATATTTACCATACATACACGTAAAAATTTATTTATCATCAATTTAGTTTTAAAATGTAAAAAATATGGACTAATATTATTGGGCTTTTATGTTCTCAATTTGCAACTTGTACTATGGTCTTTAATCAATTTGCAATTTATATAATTTATTTTATTCGGTTGCAAATATTAAATTTTGACAAATTACAACCTATAGATTGTAAATTATTAATTTTATATAGTATAAATCGTAATTTAAAAAAAATTAGATGTTGTTAATTGATAAATGAGTCGTAGTACAATTTGCAAATCAATATTAACCCTTTTAAATTTCAAATTTTTACAATATAAAATTACCTTTCCTCCATGTATAAATAATGGTATGATTTCTTGCAACTCAATTTATTTCCAAAATTTGAATGCATGCTTTTCTAATTTCATTTTTAGGCTTCATTGTATTGATTTAGACTTCCTCTTATATTTGATCATTAACATAAAAAATTCATTTCAGCAAGTCTTGTGTGAGACCGTTTCATATAATCACTTTTAAAAAATAATAAAATTTTAATGAAAAAATAATACTCCCTCCATCCCGTAGGAATTTGCACCCTACGAGACGGTACATTTTTTAAGAAAAATGTGTTTTATATATAAAGTAGTGACATATGGATAAATATGTGTATAGATTTGTGAGTGTGCACATAAATCAATGTTTCCTTTTTAGTAGTGTGCAAATTTGTGTGAGACGTCTATATAAAGAAAGTGTGCAAATTCCTGTGGGACAGGGGAAGTAATATTTTTGTTAAAAGTGACTATCACTTTTTATCAAAGCTTTATCATTTTTAAAAAATAATAATTTTTTATTAATAAATAAATTGTTAAAAATATACACTTAACTATTGAGAAAAAAGATCACTATTCACTAATGGACACAAATTTATATGCTCATCATAAATGTAATAATAACACATAAGTAAGAGACTAACTATTATTTTATTGATTGTTTAAATTTAATTATGTGTCATCATCACATTCCCAGTGGATACATAAATTTATGGCACCGATGGATATGTGATCATTTCTATATCAATTGTATATACACTTTTATGCAGATTATGTAAAACAAATATTTCTTCATTATGTATAATTTTGTTTTATTTATTGATAAATTTCAAGTTAATTCAATATAAATTAAATGTTACTTTGTCATATCACCAAAATATTTATAAACTTTACATTTATTTTTTAAAAATAAAATTACATCGTACAAATTTTAATATTCTATGAGAATTAAAAACTTATTAAAAATTATACATATTTAATATATTAATAAAATTATAGTCCGTGCATTGCACTGGATAAAATACTTAGTGTTATTATAATGTTAGTTGGTTTTCTTACTAGAAATTTTCGTCATTTTAATAATTACCATAGTGGGTTTACCTCCTATTTCTGTAGACGACCTCCTCTAATCTGTTTGGTATTTTTATTTTTACGAATAAATGAAATTGTCCTTTGAATTTTTTTTATTATTTTATTGATCTACCTATTTTATAAATTATTTTTCTTATGAAAAAAATTCATTATTTCATTATTGTTCTACCTACCTCATAAATTATTTTGTTGACATACAAACTATTCTCTCTGTCTAAAGATCACTATTCACGCGCCAATTTTTTTTTTTTTAATATATATGTTACTTTACATGAAAAAAATAATTTTGAGCCATGGAAGTAATCATTATAATTTTCCTTTTTACAACCAACATTCAAACCAAGGTTATGTCTTTTGATAAGTAAAAAAATAATTACGAATGGACCTTGAAAGTCATTTTATTCAAACTGATCGTATACAAATTATGATCGCATATGAATAAATTTATAAATATTTAAATCATAGAGAGTGCGTCCTCCAAATATTATCTAAATTATTTGTGAAGTGTTATGGGTGCAAAGAAAGTGAATTAAGGATCAAATGAGCAAAGTACTGCTAATTAATTGGATTTAATACTATTAGTTGAGGGTCAGCTGATAGGTCTGTTGAGGATCATATGATGATGTCATCTGAGTCATCTGGTAAGTCTAGTGAGGTCGTCTAGTAGGACAGCTGAGGAAGTCAGGATGATGTTCAGGATGAGGATCAAGATGATGGTCTACTGATGATATCAGCTGAGGGCCCAGCCTCAGCTAAGGACATATCAAATCAGCATATATGAAAGGGATTACTGACTCCAAGTCAGGACGTAACCATGAATCAGTTATAAAGCAGTTTAAACTTCCACTTGGACAATTAACGAGCAGTTTTGACTCTTTTGAGGAGTCAAAACTGAAAACCGTTGGGCTCAGATCGTTATTCATTTTTCAGTTGTAACTATAACAGTTTCTTGTTGATTGGTTACGATCACATACATTAATTAGAGTTCATATGTATCTATATATATACGCACATATGTGTCTCAGAAACCTGAGATATAGATTCAATTCTCATATTAATTCTTGTAATTTGTATCTTCTTCGATCGATTAGTGTGAGAGGTGCATCATCTGTGGACGTAGATCTTTTTGGATCGAACCACGTAAATCTTTGCATTCTTCAGTTTTCTTCATTTCTTTAATTTCAATAATTTCGTTTAACATGAAGGTATTGACATTAATTTGATTAGACGACAAGAAAATCTATTAATTCTTTTCTCAATCAAATCGAGATAGATTTTCAACTTTGTATGGGAGATAAAATATTCACACTCTTTCAACTTTAATCAAATAATTAAATTCCGGATTTTGACTTATTTTCTTGTAATTTTGCTATATTTTAAAAGGTCATTCATCCTCCATTGTATAAAATATCGTTGTCAGCTTTGTTTATTAAGCACACATTTTTAATCTCAACTGCTTTATGCATGGTTTTATACCATCAAATGAGTGCGATTATTATAAGATAAATACTCGGTATATAATTATATTTGTTCTATTTATAATATCACAATTTGGAATTTAAATATATAAATTGATTATATATTTTTCTTCAATTTTAAAATTTTTAAATAGATGAAATTAGTTCATGGTATAAACGAGAAAAGACTAGAGATGTTAAATGGACTGACTCTAATCTGTTAAGGACAACCCACCAAATTGTGGTCCTAAATATTCTCAGGCCTTAGCTGTTCGATTTTAACAAACCATTAATAGTCAATATTTAATTCTTAATTCTAATGGTTCGCGGGCTAAACGGGCTGCTGACAGGTTTGAGATAAAGAAAAATAAAAAAATTTAAATATCAAAATGAAATACAAAGTTGTAGTTATTCAAACTTAAAATTCAAATATTTTTCATAAATTCATAAAAAGTACATGAAAATATAGATCATAAAGTTCAAACACATTAGCCTCTAAGGCAGGAGACTGCTAGGATTTCTCCCAACATAATGACATGATTAAAACTTGTAAATCTATTAATAATCCATTAATTCATATATGAATGCTGGAATAAACGACAAGAATACAAGATAGATAAACCCAATATTTTTCAATTCAATAATCAACTTAATAAAAATTCTTACAATTCGATATTAAAATAGCAAACAAAACAACTAATCTAATAAAATAAAGACTATCATTGTCATGAATTAAGTTTATTACTATCATTCATTATGACTATCACTATAACAAAGACTATCATTGTCATAACTGTCATGCATTCTGATTATCACTGTAATGTACTAACACTATCACTACCATGCTTTAATATTAATCATTGCAGTGCAATAAAAATTTGATCGTCGATTTCTCCCACTTGCTCACTTTTGGGCACAAAAAATTTATTCATGACTTATTTCTCTAATTATGGATCAACCTAATGTTTAAAATTAAGCCACATTGAATTAGAGTTTACGATAAACTCAAATTCACAAAAAACCTACTGGCAGGGTTCGACCTAATGACGTGGGAAAATATAAACTTTGATATCATAAAAATATTCTCCTCATTTAAAAGTTCAAATTTGTAGAAGAGTGTGACATTAATTCATATTATATGTTTTTCTATGAAAGAATCTCATTCCAACTAAAGTTCGAACTTATTAAAAAATATAAATTTAATTTATTTGTATAGTTGTCGATATTCCACTCACTTGTAGGCCGAATTGTTCTCTGGGCTTGTCAAAGTCCATCGTATGGAGGACTGAGGAGATTTAACAAATATATAATATAGTGAGGGTAACATTACATGCAGTCACAAGAATTTATTCTCGAAACGTGCGGAGCAGATATGAACTTGCTAACTCTAATATCGATCATAAAAGAATTACTTCTAATCTAAAAATATAAATGTATAAAAAGATGTAAAATTGATTAATATGTATATAGCTATCTAATAACAACTGGCTAGAAAATTTTAAATTAACACATAGATATTTTAAGTTTTGGATGATCATGACACCTTTTATTCATATAGGTAAAGGATAGTGACAACATAATTTAGTGATTGAGGTCATTCCCTGATAAAATAAAAATGATTGAGGTCATTTTTACGAATAACTTGGATCGTAACAGTTGGAATAAATATATATAGCTCATAATCTCAGAGATATTTTTCTTACCATTAAATTAAATATTGTGCTTCAATTATTGAATGATTAATTATTTGAATAATGCCACCGATTTCATGACTAATTAAATGCCACCCCCCAGAATCCGATACGCAACAAATCGACAAATTTATAAAGCACTATTTTAAGGAATTTGTGACCATTTAATCACATGTAATTTAAGAAATGCATATTCTAAAGCTCGTAAAATTAACATCTCAAATTTTAATATAAATTACGCATACATGCATTTTAATGAATCATTCAATTTTACGAATCTTTCCTAATTTAAAGTGTACAAGTCGAAGGATACGAAGGACATACATTATTTCCCTAAAGAATATTAGTTATTTTTATTAAAGAGTATAAGTTGTTCTACTAAAAAATATTGCAAAGTTATTTATGTATGAATAAGTTTCACTTTACCTATTTTTTATAAAATACAATCAAATAAAAAAGGTAAAAAAATACATATAGCAAAGTTATTTAGGAATGAACATGTTATTTATGTAATTTTTCACGAGTTTATCGAACCGAGCTCTTTAAACTCCAGTTCGAACTATGTTTGATTAATCTGCAAATGAATTTTTCTTTTGAGCCAAGCTCGAGTTATTCATGATGAATTGAGCTCGAGCTCAATATTGGAGTTTGAGCTGAGCTCGAGCTTATAACAATCTTTTGGTACCTAAGAATATTTATGTTGCTTTGGGCTAAGGTAAACAAAGTTATAACAATAATACAAGAGTTTAGATGAAAAAATCGCTAAAGAACACAAATAATTGCTCAGTCTTATATTGCAAAGAATATTTTTGTCACTAATAATTTATTTTTTTGTTACTATTTTATAAATTCAATGACGACCTAAAAAAATCGTTGCAGTAAATTCTGGTAGCGTTATTCATTTTAAGTACTAATGATTATATTCGTCATGTAATATTACATTTTCATGTTGATTCTATTTTTTATCACAATTTATTTAAAATAATTAATAATATGCTTATTTCGTCACGATAGTATACGGTGACGATATTCATTTGTAAACAGTGACAATTATTTTTGTCGGGAAAACGGTCAGAAAAGCGGAAAACCGCCCCTAGGCGGGCGAGGCGCGGAAGACGAGCGTGGCGTGGCCGTGGACGGCAGGGGGTGCGTCGCGTGTGGCAGCGTGGAGCGTGGGAGGAGGCGGCGGTTGAGGAGCCCAAACTTGCTCAAAATAATTTTGAAACCCTAATAAATTATAATCAGATTCAATTTTACCTTCAGTTGACAGCGTGGCGTGGCGTGGCCGTGGAAGGCAGCGGGTGCGTCGTGTGTGGCAGCGCGGAGGCGAGGCTGCGACTTTGTCTGATGCAGCGCACAGGCGTGGGCGGCGCTGGCTTGGGCGGCGCCGGCGGTTGGGGTGGAGGAGGCGGCTATGCCTGGCCGCTGAAAATCCGTGGAGGTAGAGACCAAGACTACAAGAGTACAATGTGGATAAGTGGGTTTCGGAAATTTTAGGTTTAGATATAGGTCTCATGGGCCATTAATGAAATCTTGGCCCAACTTTCTCATTTATTTGTGGACTTTTATTAGTCCACGTTATATGCAACCCACTTTTGTTAAAATACACACTGTATAATTTTATTAATTAAAAAAAATATTAAAAAAAAAAGTAGGCGGCCTAGGCGAGCCAAAAACGCCCGATTTTCGATTTCCTCCTTTTATAACCTTGATTATAATTAGTGACTATTATATTATTCGTGTAATATAATATTTTATGACTATTTTATGTGTTTTCATTAATTATTTGAAATAATTAGTCACACATTCTTTTGTCATTAAAATATTTATATATAGTGATAATTAGTAGCTCTTTGTCACTTTTTCACGAAAAGATGTCATAAATTTTGTAAAAAAATTTAGGCATTAAATGAATCTCGTGATCATTTATTAAACAAATGTGATAAATTTAAATTTTGTCATTCAAATAAATTGTAAAAATAGTAATGAATTAGTGATAAAATATCAATTCGTTATTATTGTGCACATATATTGACAAAATTAAATAAAATATCACATTAAATAATAAAAAGATATAACAAAATCCAATACCTTTAACATAAAATTTGTCAAGCACACTGCACATACAATACAATTTCGTTGGATACAAAATCAATAATTTTTCTTTACTAATAATAAAATACAAAGTTAATAATTTTTCTTAACCAAAAATAAAAATATAAAGTTAATTATTAAATACACCACCTCTATTATTATAATTTAGACAACATCAACCAAATAAGCCAAGTAATACCAGTACTAAATTTAGTAAGGAATTATTCATTAAATTCTAAGAGTAAGTATTTTTATTAAAAAAAATGCATCATAAATTGAAGCCACCAACCAGAATTGAGCAAGTAGGTCACTTGTGAACTTGAATTCACATGAACTTGTATCATTGTTATGTGTAATTACTATCACTGTTATAAAAATATATTTGATTTTTAACAGTATTAATATATATGCATAATAGTGATAGTGTATACAAATAACAGTGGTAATTGATAAATTCGAATTCACCGTGAACTCGGGTTAATGCAAGTTTTTGTCGAATTGAACCGACAACCCCTTAAGAGTTTGAGTGCATTGTTACCATCTGCACAAAGTAACTTTTTGACAAAAACTTAATTATATGAACCCGAGTTCACCGTGAACTCGGGTTATCCATTATCACTGTCATATGCATAAACTATCATTGTTATGCATATACATTATCACTGTCAAATTATCAAGTGTATTTTTATAACAGTGATAGTTTTTTTTTTTTTACCGTTAAATGTTAGTTGTTAGTAGTTAGGTTAGTACACCAAGTATCCAAACACTCCAAGAATATCTCCAAGCAAACCTTATATCTCCCTCCTAATTCGTTCCCAAAGGAAATCGAACCCGGGTCACTCACTCAAATGAGAAGTCCGGTGGCCAGGTGAGCTAACTCATCTGGTTATGAATAACAGTGATAGTGATTATACATAACAGTTATACGAGTTCATGTGAACTCCAATTCACAAGAGACCTACTCTAACTTTTTTTTTAATGTTAGATGTAATACTAATGTATTTATTATGTAAATTAAAACATCAATGTCTACAATGACGAGCCCTAATTCACACAACATATCTCAGCCTCTGCAAGACAGCAGCTGCATTTGCCACTCTGCGCCATCAATGTTGTCGCTACAGTCGTTTGGGCCACTTGTTTCGGTCAAGTTATTTCAACCTTCTTCATCTCGTTTTTTTTCTCCAATTCTCGACAATGATTTAATTAAATCTTTGTTATGCACTAATTTACATCTCTTAACTTTTAAAAATTAGATTTTGACTTGTGAGAAGATGATTTAATAAGCAATTAGCAATATTTGTGTCTTAATGGTTGAAATTTAAGATTTATTATAGTATGTTTATCTTATACTTTAACAGTAGTTTTTAATATTATTAAATTATTTTTTTTATAGGAGATATCTGCAATGGAGAAGATGTATTTCATCATTGTCGTTAGAGTGAGAAGGGATTGCGTCATGGAAATACTATTTTCTGTTTTAGTTTCTTGTTTCATGTAATGAATAATGATAACAAATATTATTGATTGCTTCTAATTACTTGAATGAGTATTTTATTTATTTTCAACCTAACTTTTTATCTTTACTTTAGTTTTTGTTGAATTTTTCTCTTATATTTAGCAATTAAAACTAGTTTGTCGTGATACTTTTTGTCGTTGACGGTTGAACACTATTTCATTATGACAAAATATATTGTCATATTTTTTACATCTTTAAATGATGCTGCTCAAATTGTCATTAAATTTTAATTTTTAGTGACAAAATGTGTCATTGTTATATCAATATATAATGACGATCAAATTTTAGCTATATTTAACCTTTTTGGGATGATTATGATCATCGTCACTAAATAGAATATATTACGGTGATAAAAAATTATTTGTCATTATTTTCACATTATTCAATAACGGTATACATCTTGTCATTAAATTATACTTCTTGGTGATAAATTTTGCCGTCATTATATATGTACATATATAACAACATTACAAATTTTATCACTAAAACAAACTCATTGTTGATGAATTTTTCCGTCACTATATATGCATAAATGTAACAACAATCAATATTTCGTCACTAAAAAATAACTGTCTTATGACGAATTAAATAAATTATGACGATATAATAAATCTAATTGTGACAAAAATAATGTAAAAGAGTAACTTTAGAGAGAAAATAATTCAAATTTTATGACAATAACTTTTTAAAGATAATCCTCACAAAAGAATAACTTTTTAGAGACAATAATTTAAAATTTATGAAAAAACTTTTTAGAGACAATCGTCACAAAAGAGTAACTTTTAGAGACAATAATTCAAATCGTCGTGTAAAATTGAACTTTTGATGACGAAACAATATATCAACAACGAAATTTTGATGCATAATGCGACAATTTATGTGCCACTACAGATGAAAAATATATTGATGATGGTCTTTATTGCCATTAAATGATGAGATGATAAAATTAAATAGCGTCACATATACCTAATTCTACGCACTTTCAATGACTATTTTTGTGATGAAAATTTTCATCCCCAAATATCTATCGTAACAAACAATAATGTTCTCATAACGAAAATTTTCATCATGAATTTACATATTTTTTGTAGTGTTATCCGAGCAATTAATGTCCTCAATTGGACTATAGACCTTGCTCCAAGCTACTTCTAGCTCTTCCACCATCTGGGCATGGCCCAGTCCTTCTTGATGTTGGGCTAGGCCCATATGTAGACACAATCGGGCCATAACACAACCAAACTAGCTGAGCTTGAGTTTGACAGTATTCGGCTTGACTCGACTCGTTTACATATCTAGACAAAATTAAAGGCTCTTGTCACACATTGAAAAATTATTGTTAAGGAGTGCGTGTATATATAGAAACTCACATGTACCTTATAAGAAAGTTATGGAGAAATACTCCTCCACATTTTATGTGCGCACGTAAGGGAGTGCAAATTATGACTGAATTGGCCTACATAATTTGAATTTGTGTGCAAACGCGATTTTTGTACAAGAATATCGCATCGATTTGGTGACGGCATGACAAACTAACTTTTGCCTCAATTTTATTTTACAATGGGCTGCAAGGTTGAAATCTACGGTCGTAGACTTTGAAGTCTACAGCTACGTTTAGAACATATTTTTTAATTTTAAAATCCTAAATTAATGGGCAGTATTTAGGTGTTTTTGGTAGAGATGTTAAACCGGGCCGGGCTAAATGGGCCAGCCCGTTTAGCCCTAAAAAATACAGGTTTAGGGTCGAGCTTTAGTAGGCCCGTTTAAATCCGGGTTTTTTTGACCCGAACCTATTAGCCCGCGGGCTAAACGGGCCAACCCGCCGGTTAACCGGGTTGGCCCACCAGCCCGCCTAAATATTTTTTTTAATTAAATATATATTATTATTATTAATGTTACTGTAATGTCAATAATGAATAATGTCGCTGGGCCTGGGCAATTACAAATTAATTATTCAAGCCTATAATTAAAAAACCCAAGTAAACAAAACCCAACTAAAACTCCATTGCAAAATTAAAAAACTCAACTAAAATTAATCATTTCACGTACATGTACTTCGAGAATCCAGACGTCTTTTCTATTCCTACATCAGGCAATATTTATTAGATTACTACTTCCAAAATTCTTAATTACTTTAGGGTTTCTTCCATCCACGTAATTTTATTAGATTACTACTACATATTGATGTTTGAACTTTATTTATGTCTTGATATTTGGATTTATAATTATGTTGAATTATTTTGATGTATTTTAATGAATTTATGAACAATATTTAGATTAATTAGCATTTTATTGCCACTATTATAAATTTTATGTTGAAGATTTAATTTTTAAATTTTTTTAGATGAAACCCGTTTAAGACCCGTTTAGCCCGAGGCCCGTTAGGGTTAGGTCTCAATTATTAGAGGCCCGTTTAGAATGAACTGGATAATACCCTAACCCGTTTAGCCCGAAACCCGTTAGGACTGGCCCTATAGGGTTAGGGCTGGCCCGTTTAACATCTCTAGTTTTTGGGTTACTGTTAGAGGCCATCAGTGACTCACTATGAATACGCTTCAATAGTATTTTTTAGATGCTATAAATAGCATTTTAGATGTTACAACATACGACAACTTACACATATGAAACACTTTAAATGAAAAACAATACAACTCTTCCGCCAATTATCATATTTTTTTAGCTTTCATTTTTGCTTCAAATTTGTTCATACTTCGATGATATTTCAGGCTACTTCTCAGTTCGTCTTGAGCGAGATATTATACTACATCATTGCTCTTAACTCGTATCTTTTGAAACTATTGTTCTATGATTCACTAACACCGAGAGTGACATGTATATATTGTTTTAAGAAAATTATGTTCAATACGACTTTTGATTTTATGATTTTATTATTTCAGTCATTTGATGCTATTCCACTTATATATTATTTTAGTCATCTGAAGCAACTCCTTTATTTATTTAATAATTTTCTCTCATTTTAAAATAACTTAAAAATTTTAAAAAAATCATTAAATTTTTTACTAAGGGAAGATCTTATGTGCAACTGGACTTTCATCTCACATTCTAGTTAATGGAAGTTCGTCAGAAAACTTTAGCTTGAAAAGGGAATTGAGACAAAGCGGTCACTTTCTCCTCTTCTATTTCTAATTGCTGCTGAGGGACTCAGTTTATTAATTAAAAAAAAAGGGGTTAGAATTCGAGCTCTTCCAGCCTATTGAAATTGGTAAAGATAGAATTCTTATTTCTCACCTGCAATTTGCAAATGATACGATTTATTTATTTATTTTTTTGGGAAAAGTTTTGTTGGAGTATGTTGAAATCCATAGTATTTCTCTTACTAATCTTGAGCAGATGTCGAGATTAAAGGTTAACAAGAAAATACTTCTAATATCAATGGGCTGAATTTAGAAGTGAATAATATCAGACTCATATTTATAAAAACCCACATGTATTGTGAAACACTCATATATAATGCATTGTTTTATAAACTAAACTAAACTAAATGCCTAATGAAACACAAGAACAAATAAAAACCATCAAACTAATTTAACCAACCTTAAATTGAAATAAATAAAACCTAATTAAAACCGATGTCAAGATCTCATCTATCTATACATATATAATAACAAAATGTTGGGTCAAATTTGGCCCAACAAATTGTTACTAATTTTTTTTATTAAGTTCAAGAATTTTTTAAGAGAAATATATATATATATATATATATATATATATATAAATATATTAAATGATAAAGTTTTTTCATCTTTTTCTAGAGGTATAGGTTCAATTTTTTGCATCGACATATTTATTTATTTTATGTATTTTCTAATTATATTATAATTTTTAAATGAGAAAATTCAAGCAGCATATGTATTTAATATATCAATATAATTTTTATAGTAGATTTTATGTGAATATAGTTCATGATATGAATTACATTCTAATTATTTATACTTTTATCAAAAAATTGACATGTTAAATATTTTTTTAAGACTTGATACATTAAAATTAAATATTATAACACTATATTTTTTTTATATTAATTAGATATATAATTTAAATAAAAAAATATAATTGATATTCTTAAATGATAATATAATATCGTTGACATTGATACTCATGATGAGATTCTTAGTAAGTATCATCAAATATTTGATATTTCAAAATTTTTAGACAATTTCATGATAATATATTGGATGTTTTTTTCTTGAGTGGATATTATATATGTGAATAATACTCACTGTAATAATATCGTGCACAACATATTCAATTTCAGGCAGTAACACATATTTCGGCATGTAGTGTTAGTTTATATAGAATGTTGTGTTAGTTTATATATTGTGTGGTTTTAGTTCATTTACTGTGACATGCTACCTGTGGTGTTTATTCATATACATTATGGTGTTAGTTCATATACAATATTTTATGTTATTTATCTCTATAACAATCACATCTCAAAATACTTAGAATAAATTGTTGTTCACCATAAAATTTATTGTGTGTATCATTCGCATAATAATTTGTTTTTTTTTTCTTTTAAAAATAATAATTGAATTTCTTCACAAAATATAGTTAAGAGAATAAATCTATACATATATAATAACAAAATGTTGGGCCAAATCTGGCCCAACAAATTGTTACTAATTGTCAAAGCAGGTACATCCTATATACCCACCTTTTAATTTTTTTAGAAAAACGAATTTTTTTTATAACAAATCAAAATTAATTTGCAGTAACATTCACTGTGGAGTTCCAAAAGGACGGTCTTCTGCATGCACACATTTTGTTATTCCTTGATAAGAAGGACAAAGCCACGACTGTTGCTGATATTGACCGCACAATTTCTGTAGAAATACCAGATAAGGATGCTGATCCCATGTACTACAATGCAGTGCGTGAATTTATGATACATGGACCGTGCGGGATCACGAATATAAGCTCTCCTTGCATGTCTAATGGGCAATGTACTAAGCATTTTCCTAAAAGATTTGTCAATGCGACAATAATTGACGATGAGGGATTCCCAGAATACAGACGTAGAGACAATGGAAGAACAGTTCTTAAGAAAAATATCGAGCTCGATAATAGATATGTTGTTCTGCATAATCGCTATCTACTGCTAAAGTACGGAGCACACATAAATGTCGAGTGGTGCAATCAATCCAGGGCCATCAAATATCTATTCAAATACATCAACAAAGGAGAAGATCGAGTCACATCTACTTTTTACCAGAGTGGAAAGAAGGAGGGGTTGGAAAAAATGTGGATGAGATTCAAATGTTCTACGACTGTAGATACATCTCATCTTGCAAAGCTGCATGGAGGCTACTAGGATTTGAAATCCAGTACAAGAGCCCACCCGCTGAACGTCTGAGTTTTCACCTCCCAAATGAGCAGAATGTTATTTTCTCAGACACAGACCAACTACATGAAGTTGTAGAAAAACCTTCCGTCAACCACAGCATGTTCCTTGCTTGGTTCGAAGCAAACAACAAGTTCCCTGAAGGCAGTTAGTTTAACTCACACAAAAGTGAGTATTCAACAGCTGCAGATAGCTAGAAATTCAGAGTTTGAATCACAATTCATCCCATAACTATTTGACAAAATAGATTTAGTCCCAAAATTAACTTTTTATTAGATTTAGTCCCAATTTTTTTAATAAGGTCCAATTTTAGTCCCAAAATTAACTTTTTAATAGATTTAGTCCCAAATTTTCTTGTAAGGTCCAATTTTAGTCCCAAAATTAATTTTTTATTAGATTTAATCCCAAAATTTTTTATAAGGCTCAATTTTAGCCTCAAATAAAAGGTAAAAAGTGAATATAAAAAATCAAAATTTATGCAAAAAAAATTCGATTAGCAAAAAATTAATGAAATAGTATAAATACACTTTTTATAAAAATTAATGATTAAAATATAAATACAAACTAGTAAAATCTAAAATAAAAAATAATATAAATACATAAAAACTAACGAAATTAATGAAAATTAATATAAAAATAATATAAAAATTAATGAAATAATATAAATAATATAAAAATTTCATAAAATCTAAAATTATTTCACTTTTTACCTTTAATTTGGGACTAAAATTGGACCTTATAAAATAATTTGGGACTAAATCTAATAAAAAGTTAATTTTGGGACTAAAATTGGACCTTATTTGAAAATTTGGGACTAAATCTGATAAAAAGTTAATTTTGGGACTAAATCTATTTTGTCAAATAGTTATGGGACGAATTGTGATTCAACAGCTGCAGATAGCTAGAAATTCATCACGGTTTGATTAAAAGAACATTTCTATTTTTTTATTGAAAAAGTGAAATACAATTTTCATTAAGTAATAGAAAGCTTTATTTATTTATATTACAAATTATGAAACACTTCTTTATAAACTACATTGCTAGTGCTATTTTTATTTTTTCCCTGTTCATCGCATATCAATATTTTCAATCCTTCCCGATTTGTTACTCTTGACAGTGCAAAATACAACTGACAATGACTGAAGACTGGTCTCTTTAAGAGTAGTCCGACGTTCTTCAGGGATTGTCCTTGACTTTTATTGATGGTCATAGCATAAGAGACCATCAGTGGGAATTGTCTTCTCTGGAACTTGAATGGGAGTCTAACATCTGATGGTGTTATTGTCATTCTTGGAATTAACACCCATTGTCCCGTATTGCTGCCAGTCAGAATTTCGGCTTCAATAACATGATGACCGAGCTTCATCACCACCAACGTAGTTCCATTGCACAGTCCGACTGAGTGGTCTATATTCTGCAGTAACATGACTGGAGTTCTGACTTTTAGAGTTAATTTGTGATTTGGCAGACCTGAGCATTTGATTGCATTTAACATTTCTGGTGTATGAACGTCTGCCAATAAATCAACATTTGCGTCTGATTTGCATGCATTGTCTGAACTCAAGTATGTTATTGCTTCTGTACAATTTAGTTTAATCATGTGGTCGTTGATGAAGCTAACGACATCAAGAGTGGGAGCAAGAATTGCCCGTTCCTGCAACATTTTCCGATCAATGTTGCTAGTTTGGAAGAAAAAGTATGTGCTCTGTACAATGGCAAATATAGGATCAGCCATTCCCTCTTCGAATGAACTATCATGGTTAAAAATAACTTTTAAGTTACAAAAATTAACACTCCTATTAATCAAAGACATAAATTAAATTGATACATACCCATGTCTATGCAGAATTTTTCACCTGCAAAATTAACAAGCATACAACATTTTTACACCTTCCCTAATTTCAATATTTCCAACATTGAGTTTAGGCTACATATTAAGGCTTTCCTCCTTCCAATTTATAAAAATACTACAGAGTCCCTTAATTTACACCAACATCACCATATTAATAAACAAAAAAAATATTTGTACTTGAAAGGCTCCTATAACACCATATCAATAATCATGTTTAGCCATAACTGCAAAGAAGGAATGTGAATAGGCATGTCATTCCCTCTTCGAATGAACTATCATGGTTAAAAATAACTTTTAAGTTACAAAAATTAACACTCCTATTAATCAAAGACATAAATTAAATTGATACATACCCATGT